>PVJX010018538.1:0-36328 GCA_004027295.1 Dolichotis patagonum
GATGGGCATCTTGGTTGTTTCCACAATTTAGCTATTACTAATTGTGCTGCTAGGAACATGGGTGCACATATATCACTGTAATATGACCTTTTCAGTTGAACACCTATTTCCAAAATGACAGTATGTAATTTATCAAGTAGTGATTTGTTACTGTTTATTTTTCTTTTATTTTTTTCCTGTGGAATTCTGTATTGTTTCTACCCTTTTTTCTGTTTTTTTTTCTCTTTAAATAAAATTTAAAAAATAATTGGATTAAGGTAATATCATTACATTGGTCTGATTCTAGGGAGATAGTAATAACACTGTAAGTGCTAAAAGTTATGTTAGCTCTGTGTTTTGTAGGTGATTTTTATCTGATTGCAAACATTCTCTTGTTACTAATTTATTTTTTTAATCATGAAAAAATTTTTGATTTTGTTAGTATATTTTCTCTGTCCATTGAAATTGTGCAGTGGCATTTATTTCTTACTCCACTAACATGATATGCTGTGTATGTTTTAGGATTAACTATTAAATAAATAGATTTAATAGTAAATGAACTTACAGTTATACATAGGATTCACTCTATAGGCATATTGGATAAGAAAAAGAAGACTTCCAATGGCCCCCTTCCAGATCAGAAGAGGAAAAATGCAACATGGAAATCTGCACACTGGAGAATTGTAAGAGCCTGTTGAAAGTCAAAAAAGCCTGGCATGCCATTGCAGAGTTTGGTGTGAGTCTGCACATGAAAGCTATAGGTTCTGCTTAGAAGGCAGAAGAGTTTGCATTGACCTGAAGGAACTACAGAGGAATTTACAAAGACAGTGATGAAGACTGCTGCTCCTCTGAAGGAAAAGGGCACATTTCTTTCTTCTTTTGCTTTACTCTAGGCTACAGTATTATTGGTTGATGCTACACATATTTGTCTTCTCTCCTTCGTATGCAGCCTACATGTCAGCAATCTACAGATCTAATCTAATAGGTAGCTCTTACTCAAGTCAAGCTGATATGTCACAATTATAATCACACACTGCATTGATAAAATTTTGTGTTAAACCAACGTTGTATTTCTTAGAGAAATTCTACTTATTTGTAGTGCAAACTTTTAAAAATTTTTGCTAGTTGTTTTATTTGTTTTGCTAATAATTTGTGAAGGATATTTGTGTTTATATTTCTGAGGTATATATTCTGTGTATTATTTTTCCTTTTGGCATCTTTGCTACTGATAACAGGATAGTGTTTAATGTAATAAACTGGGCATAGATTTCTCCAATGATAATTTTGGAAATCTTTTTGCAGGATTAGTGAAAATAATTATTTACATATTTGGAGATATTCACTAGTAAAGCTGTTCACCCTGGATTTTCTTTGTGGTAAATTTTTAAATTACTAACCAGTTTACTTTTTATAGATCTAATTGATATTCTGAACTCTTATTGAGCAATTTTTGGTAGTTTGAGTCTTTCTATAGGTTTTTCCATTTCATGTATACTGTCTATTTTATTGACATACCATTGCATATATTATTCCCCTGCCAATAGTTTAAAATTAGTAATAAGGTTTCCTTTTTTTGCAATTTTCCTAATTGAAGTATTCTCTTATTTTTTGGTCTGTCCTGCTAAAGTTTTGTCAACTTTGTTGGTTGTTATTGTGAATTAATTTTGGTTTCATTAATTTACTCAAATGTTTTACTATTTCGTATTCATTTATTGAAATTAATCTGTATAATTTACTTTCTTTTATTATCATTGAATTTATTCTTTTTTTATTTTTCCAGGTCATGTAGTTGAAATTTAATTTTTTTTAGTGGGTACCAGGGCTCAAACTCACCACCGTGCACTTGCAAGGCAGGCGCTTGTGCCACTGTGCTAAATCCTCAGCCCCCTACTTAAGTTAATTTCTTGATGTTTTATATTAACTTCTGGCTTTTTAAATATCTACTAATTTCCTCCTAAGCACTGGTAAGCTGCATCCTATATATATTTTTATATTTTGATTGTTGTTTCACCTGTTTTTGTTAATTTTATTGATTTGTATATTGACAATTCATGTATAATCAATCATATGTACCGCCATTGTGGTATCATGCAGAAAATCATCTCTGTATTCTTCTTTCTCACTCAGATTCTCTGGCAACCACTGATCTTTTGATTATTTACATAGCTAAACATGATTTTTATTAGTACCTGTGTATAGTACATAACATTTACATTCCTCATGTGGAGTGGGTATATATACGTGAAACATGTTAATTTCATATCCTAACTCTTCCTTCAATCCCCATTCTCTCCATCCTTTGATTCCCTTATTTGAGAAAGTTCTATCTACTGATTTTATGTTATCTAAAATTTGTTTTGTTTTTTATTTATACTTTGGGTGTGAGAGAAACAACACAATATTTAAGCTCATATGTTTGATTATTTTGTCAAGTTGCATTCATTTTCCTACAAATGACTCCACTTTATGTCAGAATAGTAATGTATTGTGTGTAAGTACCACATTCTTTTTACCCATTCATCTGTTGATAGACACATAGGCAGCTTCGAAATTTATCTCTTATGAATTTTGCTGCTATAAATATGGGTATGTATGTATCACTGTAATATGATCTCTAACTCTTTTGGGATAATAACTAGAAAGGAAATGCCTGGATCAAATTAAATTCATACTTTCAGAATTTTGAGGTATCAACTCATTGATTTTCATAGTGATTTTACTAATTTAGACTCCCATCAACACTATAGAAATGCTCCTTTTCCTTTGTAGTATCTAGCATTTTTTGCTATTGGTTTAGTTTTATTCATCTGAAAGTATTTTCTAATTTCTCTATAATTTATTCATCTCACTGAATATTTACTACAGTTATTTCATTTTTTGTATTTGTGAAGTTCTCATATTTTCTTTTGTTACTGATTTATAGTTTCTTCCCAATGTAGTTGAACACCCCAATTTTTAAAATTACTTAAGTTTTGTTCAATTTGTTTAGAAGTGATTTGTGAACTTATGTACAGAATACTCCATATACAATTGACAATAATATGTATTTTTGTTTTTGATGTGTTGTATTGAGTTCATATCTGTTGATTAATTCTGCAGTAAACTTTTGATGTAATTATTGCTGCTTTATTCCAGCAATTCTGCTCTTTTTTTTTCTTTATAATTTCTAACATTAATTAAATTTCTTTATTGGACAATTTTTCAGTTTTCTTGAATTATTGTTAATAGTTTACTTCAGATTTTTATGCACACTATGGTATTCAGGATATTCAAGGGAAAAACCTTAATACAGGACACAAATTTTATAAGATTATTTTCTAACCTTCACCCAAAGAGACAAATGAAAAACAGTACAGGAATCTGTCCATACACTTGAGTCCCAAAGAATCCAGTTGAGGGCCTGGATCCTATGGCAATGTCCTTCTTGAGTCCAGCTGAAGACCTACAGCCCATGGCAATGTCCTTCATGAGTCCAAATGGAGACCTATACCCACAACAATGTCTCAAACAAATCAGTATCAAGAATCTGCAATGGGAAGGTCTAAAGCTCACTGGTGGAAGCTAGAAAGTCTACACCATGTGGAAGAAGAATCTGTATAACCAAGCTGAGGGATCTGCACTGGAGCCAGGGTGGGATGCTCAAGATAGGGACAAGCACTCCCCCCAAAAGAACTGCAGCCATCCTCAGTGACACCAAGGACCTGAGCTCCACTGATGATAATAGCTGAGTTCATATCAGGAAAACCAGCTTAACAAGCTCTCCCAGAAGAATCAACCGCAGACTATCTTCTCCTCCAGTTCTTTTTTTATGTTTTGGCAACAACTCTCAGATAGCCCTTCCACCTCCAACACCATACTGATTCAGTTTGTCTGGATTTTACAAGTTAACCATGATTTAATCCACCACACACACTAAAGAGAATTGATTTGCAGCAATTTCCTAGTATGTCTCGGTATCTGGGCTTTCTCGGGGATAATTATACTGACTTCTTTTTAACGTTTATAGATGCCATAGTTTATTTCTTTCAGCTTCTTATAACTGATTTTGGAAATCGTGTTTAGAATATATCACGTGGAAACTAAATTTTATTAACTCCTTCTCCAGGATTTGTCATTATGGTTAGTTTAGCCTCCAGGATTTTGTAAAGTCAGCATTTATTGTCATGTGTCACCAATTTTCATTGGTTGTCTCTGCTGTCAAATAATGATTGGATGGATACTTTCTTAAGTATCTTGGATTAATAAATCCCTTGTCTTTGCAAAGGAGCTCTGTATAATTTGGATGGTGTGCTTCCTGTCTTCCCAGAGGAAAAATATAAACCAAATCTGAAACACTGGGGCCTTGTTTATGCATATTTCCTGGAGTTGTTCACAGCCTTTAGCTTTCATGCAACTTTCAAGACTGCTGGAACTACTGATTTTCAAATTCCCAGCGGTATTGTATTCTTTTATTTCCTTTCAAATTTTATGGTCATTCTTTTCCAACTAGTCTTGTCTTCTCAGGCAACTGAAATGTTAAACACCTGCTACTGATTGTTCTTGACATTCTGGGGATAGGGGCATTTGAACAAAATGGACTTTGAGTCAGGTCAAATAAATTTGAGCCTTGAGAATATAGCTTTTCAAGTAGTGGCCAGACAGGTCAAATGAAATAATTGTTTTGGGATAAGGCTTCTAACAAACTCCAGATATGATTGGATTCCTCCTTTGCCTGCTGAATTTTCAGATCACACAGAGCTACATTAGTTGTGAGCCTGTTAATTTTTAAGTTAATGCATAGCTAGAGAAACATAGGTAATTACAGAAAAAGTTGAAATACCATAAAATTCACTGATTTGAATGGCATTTAGCTATTTTCTTTGAATAAATACTTATGGATTATTGCTGATATTTTGATCATTTCAATCATTCTTAAAAAATTGACATTTTTGCAGGGGTTTCCATGCTTTTATGTAAGATGGCATTTTCATTAGTTTCATACAAACAGTCTTGACAAATTTCTTCAGTAGTGGCAACTTCTCTACTAGAGTTGAAACAAAGTATAATATTAATGAATCATGGTAGAGTGAAAAAACATAAGTTTTACAATTTGATACAGTGGAAATTAAATTTGGGTTAAGTTGCTTTCTAATCAGATGAATATAAATTAAGTCAATTTTTCTCCCAGTACCTCAATTTTACCATTTATTCTGAGGCTAGTATAATATATACCCAGTAAGAACATTGTGAAAATTAAATGAAATAATGAATGTAAACGTTTGGTACACAGCTAATGGTCAACTCATGTTAAATTGTCTACTTTTTCTGTTTAAAGGCATACCCAAAGGTTTCAATCTCAGCGAGATGATATGCTTTGCATTGGAGTGTCCCTCTGTATTTTTCATAAAAATGTGTAGTAATAGTGTTAGGATACTTGGCCAGTGAGTATCACCCTTTAACTATCAACTTTTACCTATAGACTTATTCACAATGCGCCTTTAGATTGCTACATTACAGTGAACAACATGCCAACTGATCCATGGTGCTGGATTAAGATTGCTGCATTAGAATTCCATTTTTATTTATGCCTGTTAGTACAGGGTGAGCTTTGTTAATAGTGTACCACATTATTGATTTATTTCCAACATGATCACAATGCCCCATAGATCTCTTTTAGCCTCATGTACATATAGCCAATTATTTCTCTTATTTATTATTTGTTATTAGATTTATGTAGTACTTCCCTTCCTAAAAGTCAGTCACTGTACAGAGAAATTGGAAAAAAGGTCTATCAAACAGTACACATCCTAAATAAAATTGAAAATGAGAAAAGTAGTAAAGCAAACAGGAAGGGAAATTTTGAGGTATAATGCATAAGCAGATGGATAAAAGAAGTGTTTATGTTGGTTGGACTATTTCTTCTAATATGCCACGTTGAGAACCCATTCCTTTTTCTGATTCAGCCTTACAATACCAGAAATTGTACATATTTCAAAAGGGTGTATATTTGTATTCTATAGAGATTGTAGTGAATATCAATCATAAGTCAATATGTTTTATTTCTACTGCACAAGTTATAGATTTAAATGATAAATAACATTAGTCTCAGCACCAGTTCATTTATTGATAGGTTAATGTGTTAACGAAATGTTAACTGTTTATAAAAACAAAAGTAATAGTGTGGATAAACTTGTTTCATTCCATATTTAAAGATGACATATTGCTGTAGGGAACAGAATAATTCATCAGCTGTTAATTACTAAGTGCATGAAAGTAATATAAAGAACAATGAATTACAAATTACTTAGGCTAAAGTGACAAAAAGAATGACAATTGCCTTTGTTTGTCATTCTTAACACGCAGGCATCACACAGTGTGAGGTTTCTGCTTGCAAGTAAAGGTGAAAGGCAAGTAAATATTTGATGTTTAGAGCATAGATCTCGTATATTAGTCAGCTTTTCTGTCACTGATAGAGTACCCGATACCCACAATTTAAAGGAAGGAAAGTTTAATTCAGCTGATGGTTTTAGGAGATTCAGTACATGGTCAGCAGTCTCCAAGGAAGAAAATTCTCAGTGGAAGATGTAGTGGAGCAATAATATTTTATTCATAGTGATCAGCAAGCAGAGTAGGGGAAGTGTGCCAGAGAGTAAAAGACGAGGAACTATATATAGTATCCAACATCATGCCTTCATGACCCATCCAAGTATACACAGGAATATGTTTTACTAATGTACTACACATTTTTAATGCAATAAAATTGAAAAATCTGAATTAATGATCACATCTGGGAAAGTGAATGGTATTGACTAAAGACATGCAAGAGGAAGAATTGGCGTACTGTCCCTCCTATTGACTTGCTGAGAAATCGTTCTTCGAGACAATCTACAAAATAATCTTTGCAAAATGTCAGTGTTTCACACAGACACACACACACACACACACACACACACACACTTTTCCTCTTCACATTAAAATGTTACATAATCAGGTTTTTTTCCATTTTTACTGTGATTATCTTTAATATTTATCCCATAGTGTGTAAAATCAACTCAGGTAATTCAGTAGCTCACTAGCACTTTAGTAGGAGAAGCATTTGGAATTAATTGTTTATGTCCTGTTGCAATGAATGGGAGAAATATGACTGATTTTTTTTTCAGAATTCACAATGTGTTGAGGTATCAAGGGCAGTGCCAATTATTTCATTAAACTAAATTGGTTGAGTTTTTTTTGTGTGTGTATTTCCTTTAAATGGTACATGCTGTAAATTGTTCAGGACATGGAAACAAAATCAATTGTCAAAAACTAAACATCCTTTCCACAAGCCTCTATTGTTACAAAAGCCCTGGATAAGTGTCATCATCTGGAAAATCCTGGCTACAGGCTTATTACTGTTTACTCTGTGTTTTATCCTAATATCCTATTGCTCTCTCTAGCATCTTTTTCCTTCAGGACAGCTCACTGACATTCTTAGAATTTAGTTAAATTCCCAAAGCGTATTCTGCTTTAAAAGTATAATAATATCTCTAATTGTGTTTTGAAGTACTGGCTGTTTGTTGAATTTTTGAATTTGAGGATTTTTTAAAATGGAGCCTTGCTTTGTGTAACTTCTTAGCTGTAGTATGAGGCTTATATACCACTTATTATGGTTATCTTATTAATTGTTTTATTAAACTAATATTTATTTCCTCCCTCAAATAACATTTGACTACATAATGTTATTTTGATGATATAGAATACAGCTCTCATGATCTAAACTAAAACTTTCATTTGTGATCTAATGAGTGACTATTTTATAGTAATCAATTAATACTGTGTGTTATTTATCTTTGAAAAGAACAATCAGTATTAAGTGGAAAATCAAATTATAGTAGTACGTTTTTAATTAGCAAATTAGACAAACATTATGCATCGTTTTGTAAAATCTTTTCACCTGTCTTTTTTGTCAGTCCTTCTCTTTCATCACTGATTTGAAAAAGAATAAAAATCTCTTTACAATATTTTTTTCTGTACTTGATTGTGCTTTACCTGTCAGGATTAATTTTATATTGGAGTACTCTAATTGTGTTCAGGTGCAAGATATTATATTCAATAGCAATTAGCCAGATTAGAGAACTGGGAATGGGTTGTCTGTAACATCCTAAGATTGTTCTACAAAAACATCCATTTTTTCTGACTATTTGTTACTCCTTGTCCTGGAGTCACATGATGTGCTACCTACATATTTAAGTAACTGATTTATGGGATCATTCTTATTTTTAAAATTTTATTTAAAAACAAAACAAAACAAAACAAAATAAACAAAATAGAAAAAAGGGTAGCAACAGTACAAAATTCCAAGGAACAAAAAGAAAAGAACAAAAAATACTAAGAAATCATTATTTGATAACTTACATATTGTCATCTTGGAAATAGTTGTTCAAGTTACAAAGTTAAAACATACAAAGTACACATTCAAGCAATGTGACTGTTAACAGTTCTGCTCCATAATCTATCAAAACCAGTAATATGGTCATTCATCTTATACACTTAAACATACATGCAATTATATCCTTTAGAGCACTTTCTTTTCCTCTCTCTTTTACAGTAGCAATTACACATTGTGAGTTTTATTAGTCCTACATTTCTTACTACTTTTAACACTAGAGACACAATGCAATATTTATGATTCTTATTTATTTCACTAATGAGGATAGTCTCAAGTTGTCTCCATTTACCTATGAAGGTCTCAAGATCATCCTTCTTCATAGCTGAGTAATACTCCATTGTATAAAAATACCACATCTTTTTCATCCTCTCTGCGGTTGATGGGTATCTTGGTTGTTTCCATGATTTAGCTATTACAAATTGTGCTGACATGAACATGGGTGCACATATATCACTGTGATATGATCTTTGCAGTTTTTTTTGGAAAATACCCAGGAGAAGAATAGCTGGGTTGAAAGGAACTTCTACTCCTAGTCTTCTGAGAATTCTCCATACTGATTTCCATAGTGGTTGCACCAATCTACACTACCACCAACAGTGGAGCAGTGTTCCTTTTTCCGCACAGCCTCGCCAACATTTGTTATCAGTTGATTTCTTGATGGCAGCTCTTCTTTCAGGAGTGAGATGAACTCTCAGTATTGTTTTAATTTGCATTTCTCGAATGATCAGTAATGATGAACGTTTCTTCATGTATTTATTGGCCATTTGTATATCTTTATGTGAGAACTGAGTGTTCATCTTAGATTCCCATTTTTGGATAGGGATTTGAGTTTGGGCTGCTTGATGTTTTTCAGTTCCTTATATGTTCTTGATATAAGTCCTTTGTCTGAGGGATTGCTGGCTAAAATTCTTTCCCGTTCTGTGGGTTTTCTTTTCACTCTGCTGGTGATTTCTTTTGAAGTACAGAAACTTTTCAATAATATGAGATCTATGGGATCATTCTGATCCAAGAAAACAACCTCTTACATAAGAGTGCCTGTGGAAATATGGGTAGGATCATTGTGGTTCTTCTCACAGAGCAGGTTACCTCCTTAAAACACAAAACTATTGTTTGGGTGGAACAAGCAAGTGATAATATGAAGTGACTCCTGGTAGAGTAAACGGCAATGTAATTTTAATGGGCACATTCTTGCCTAACAAGCCTAATTCTTAAAAAGTGAAAAGGTAATAAAATCCAAACCACAAAAGATATTGTAAAAATGAAAAGGAAGGAAAGTGCTCTAAAGAATATAACTATACGGATGTTCAAGTGTGTAAGATAGATGACCATATTACTAAGTTTCCATTAGATCATTGTACAGAATAATTTGCACTGTCAATATTTGAGTGTCCATGTTTTATGCTGTGTTTTTGTAACTTGAACAATGATTTCTATGAGGACAACACATAATTTATCAACACATAATTTATCAACATAATTTATCAAAATTTATCAATTTTAATATTTTTCTTTGAAATTTTGTATTACTTCTTCCCTTTCTTCTGTTTTGTCTTGTTTTTCTTTCCTTTTGCTTTGAATAAATAAAAAAGTGAATACATTCCTTTTCTTCTATCACCATATCCACAATTATTCCATCCTATACTTCACATAAAAATAAATAGATTTCAATAATCACCATGGCAACTTTGAATTTAAAATGGCATCTGGATAAGCAGTGCTTAAGGTATTCTTGTGAATTTACTAAATACTAATAAAATACAAAGTGTTATGAGCTCACAAAATTTTAAGGCAGAGTGAAACACGATTGCTGAAATTTAACTGAAATAAAATTCTAGTAAATTTAAAGACCAAAAGAGCCTGCAATCAGAAATTTCCAGAACCAGCAGAAAGTTGATTTTCTCTAAGGTTACTCTCTGACACAGTGGTGGAGGATTTATACCAAGCAGATAACTTTACAGTTGCCCTGCTACTTTTAAAAAATACATGAATTTATTTTGTAAAATGAAATAAATGTTTACTGTGATAATTCAAACAGTATAATGCAAATAAGAAAGCCTAAATAAACCCAGTTCAAACTACAAATATTCAAACTACAGAGCATTTTAATGAAACACACATCAAGACAAATTCTATGCAATTCTATGCATTGATGATTATACGAAAATTTGCTTAAATGACATCATGTTATACATAATATTTTCATGTTTTTATAATCTTTTTTTCATGTAATATCATCTGTAGAATAGTGACATATCAGTATCAACAAACAAAATCCACATTCACATTTTAATTATTAAACAGGTTTAGGTAAATTCTGTGTCACTAATTGACTCCCCATTGTCTTTTTGGTTTTTCAGTTTTGTTTTTGAGACAGAATCTCACTATGTAGTTGGAGTGAGCTGGTTTTGGATGCACTATGTAGCCCAGGCTGCCCTTGAACACATGGGGATCTGCCAGCCTCAGCCTCCTGAGTGCTGGGATTATAGGCTTGTGCCACCAGGCCTGGCTCTCACTGTCTTTTGTCCCTATTCACTCATGTTCTCCCTCTCTCTCTCTCTCTCTCTCTCTCTCTCTCTCTCTCTCTCTCTCTCTCTCTCCCTCTCCTTCTCTCCTTTTCTCTCTCCAGGCCTCCTCCTTTCCCTCTCTCAATATGCAAAGCTTTTTTTCAATTTAATGGTGTTCTCTGGGTTAAGTTAATCTGACAATGTCTGCATTGATTTAATCCCTTACCTATTCTGTTTGAGAGATATTGGTGTTGCTGAATTCTGATGTTAATTAATGCAAAAGCCCCACATAAAGGAAATTCCCTTTTTTGTCAGTAAACTAGAGGAGTTTTATTTTAATGAGCTTTAGAGAATATTTTCAGTTGTTAAAAGGCTATTAAATTTTCAGGAATGGAAGATAATTCAGTTACCATTAGCTTGTTCACATTGGCTTGAAAAAAACTTTCAGGCAAACATTTTAATATATTTCTACTGAATTAATATTAAATAAATTTATAAATGAACAACTGTAGCGTTAATCCTAAAATTTCTTTTTTCTGAATAAAGAATAAATTATTTTCACCTCTGTTTCTTTGATTTGATTAGCTAAATTAAGGAGTGAAAAAAGATGACTACAAGGAAAGTGGTCCTGATACTGAGGAAGCAATAGGAAATGCTGGAAATTCCAGAGATCCAAAGCTATGTATATTGAGAATCATTATTTCTAAGTTCCAATGATAACAGAAACTTTGTTGTCTTGATCCTTAGATTTTCTGATATTCAAGAAACTGGAAATTGGCAGTGTTCTGTGTACAGTTTTGAGTTGTAAATATAGGTAAATAATGAAGAAAATCACATCAAAGTATAAATGTGGAGGAGCATGAGTGAGAATTTTATTACCAAATGCATTAAGTTTATGACTTCAGATTTAATCTTCTTCAGAGAGTGAGGTGCTGTTTTTTTGTAGTTTTTAAGTTTTGTAGTTTTTAACTATCTATGTCTAATTAATTTCATTTATCGTTACGGTTTAAACTTCCATCCATTTTTTCAGAAATTATTCAAATTAATTTATTACTGAATAGATCTGCTTTTATTATACATATCACATTTTTTATTCATAACTTGATAGGCATACAGGCTGTTTCCGAGATTCAGCTATTATGAATTCTGTCTTTTCCCTATAACCACATCAGCATTTGTTGATTTTTGTGTTTTCCATGATATTCATTATATCTGGAGGAATATGGAATTTCAGTGTGTAATTTGCATTTTTCTATTGGTCAAATATGTTTAACGCTTTTTCAAGTACATATTGGCAATTTATAGTTCTTCTTTCGACAAGGGTCTATTAATTTTAATTGACTATATTTAATTGACTATATATTTTTATTGGGACCGTTTAATTATTTTGAGTTCTTTACATATATTAGATATTAGTGCCTTTTCTGAATAGTGGGAAATATTTTTTCCCATTAGGTACTTGACCTTTTGCTCTGTTCATTGATTCCTTTGGTGTGCAAAAGCTTTTTAAATTTGATGCAGTCCCACTTACTAAATCCTAGTGATTCTTGTAAAATTGGGATTCTGTTCACAAATGACTTGCTTATGCTTATCCCTTTAAGATTTTTACTTATTTTAATTCCAGCAGATTCAGTATTTCTGTTTTTGTTTATAGGTTGTTCATTCATTTTTATTTGACTTTATTACAGAGTGAAAGATATGTGTCCGAAGTTATTATTTTGCAAGTGGGTAATCAGGTTTTCCACCATCATTCTCTCACCACCATTTTAACTGGTCTTTTAGTTAAAGATCAGATGAATGAAAGTGATTGGGGTTGTTTCTCCATAGTCTATTGTGTTCTATTGTTTAATACGTTTGTTTCTCTGACAGTTCCATATTCTTTATATTGTTATAGTTTTGTACTATAACTTGATTCTGGGATTATAATTCACCTCTTTGTTCTTGTTGTTCAAGATTGCTTTGACTCTTTTGGGTCTCTTCCAGTTTCATACAAATTTTAGGATTGTTTTTGCAAGATTTCAAGTAATGCTGTGGTTATATTGATTGATTTTTCATGAAATATTTATATCATTTTGGTAGTATGGTCCTTTTTTGCAATATTAATTGTACCATTGCAGGAAATCAGATTTTCTTCACATTTTCTGATGTTCTCTTCTTTCTCTTTCACAATATCACAGTTTTCACTGTGGAAGTCTTTTGCTTCCTTATTTTAGCAAATTTTCAGGTATTTTATTTTTTGCATACTATTGTGAATAGGATTTTTTCTTTATTTTTATTTTAAAATTTTAATCTTTATTAGTACATTTTTGTAGTACATAGTGGTTATCGTCACTGTAGGGAATTGGTACATGCACAAAACATATTTCAATTCTTTTTATCCCTTTCCTTACACTCCTCTTTTATTTTGCAATTATCAGTTTAATTTATTTATAATACTTTTCAGACTTAGTTATAAAGACAGACTGAATATCATACTAGCAGAACAAAGAACATATAAAACATGTAAGACATTTATGCTAAGTCGATATACTTTTAGATATGTTGTTTTCAATGGTTTACAATACCTTTTATTTTCTCTTTTTTCTTATTATGTGCATTTTATATATTGATACCTCAATTGTCAAATGGCTCCAAGTTTGAACTTCCTACCACTCAAACAGCAAAGCTCAAAAAATCTGTTAAGTATTTAAAACTGCTTTATAGTGGAACCATTATCTGAGTTGAAAATAACCTGTAGGGGCCATGTGTGAATCAACGGCCTCTCACTGAGGACACAAGAGGATGAGGCTTCCTTCAGTCTAACTGTCCTCTCACCAGACAACATATAGTGCTTGCATTACTTCATTAAAATATTCATCATGATTTTTCTTTTTTGCTCTTTTTATAAAAATTAGTACATGTTTGAAGTTCATGCAGTTTACAATCATCTTGGTAGTGGTTACTTTGACATATTATAACTTGTTTTTTTTTAAATCAAATAGCCTCCCCCTCCATTTCCCACATTGTTCCCCTATCATCGTTTTCATACTTGATTTATTTGTCTTAGCTCACATTATGGAATATAGTGTTTCCATTATTTGGGCTTCTGAAGTTCCTATGCATAGTATATCTTTATTATTCTTTCCGCTTCTCTTGCTCACCCCATGTCCTTGTTCCCTTGAACCACTTCCTTGTTGGGCAAGATCCACCCTTTTGTTCACTTCTATCCATCCTATGTCGCTTTCATTGCTTGTACTTTCTTTCACTCAAATAATAGATTCTATATTATATTTAATCTTGTGAGTCTCATTTAATTTCCTGAACATTCTATTTCCAGGTGCATCCATTTTCCTACAAATGTTTCAAATGTGTCATTATTTATAGGTGAGTAGCATTCCATTTGACACACTGATACAACATTCATTGAATCATCTGTTGATGAATATACAGGTTGTTACCAGGATTTAGCTACTATGAATTGTGTTGCTATAAACGTCGATGTGCAAGTATCACTATAGCATGATGACTTAAAGTCTTTGGGGAAGATATGTAAAATAAGGATAGTGGAGTCACATGGAATTTCTAATTTCTATTCTTTTCTTCATATTGATTCCAAGCATGATCACGGTAATATACATTCCCACCAACAGTGAAGGAAGCTTCTTTTTCACCACAGTCCTGTCACCATTTGCTATTATTTTATTATTTAATAATTGCCATTTTTTCAGAATAAGATGGAATATTCGCATTGTTTTAATTACATTTTCTAATGGCCAATGTTACTGAACATTTTTTTCTTATATCTGTTGACTTTGAATTTTCCCCTCAGTGAAGTGTTTGTTCACTTCTTTTCTTTATGTCTAGAATGGTCTTTAATTATAGCTGGTTTAATTTTTTATTTATTTTTATATTCTACACGTTAGTCTTCTATCTGAGGAGCAGCTTGCATAAATTTTCCCATTCTATCAACTGTCTTTTGCTGTGTAGAAATTTTCTAGTCCAATATATTAGCACTTGATGATTCTTGCTGCAATTTCTTGTGCAAATGAGGTTCTGTTTAGAAAATCCTTTCCTATACTACATCTTCAATTGTTTTACTTGCTTTACCTTCCAGAGGCTTTAATGTTTCTGTTTTAATGTTTAGATCTTTGATCCATTTTAATTTAGTATATGATGAAAAAATAAGTGTCCAGTTCCCTACTGTGTGTAACAGCCAGTTTTCCCCAAACCACTTGTTTATTATGATAGATTCTCTTACCTCCAACATGTGCTTTTTATCAAAGATGAAATAGCTGAATGTCTGGTGAAGTTTCTGTGCCCTCAATTCTGTTTCATTGACCCATACGTCAGTTCTAGTCTTACATATGCCATTTTTATCACTACTGTTTTGTAGTGAAGCATGAAGTAAGGTTTTGCTATACCTGCTTTGTTCTTATTGCCCAAAATTATTTTGTTGTTTTCTTCCAACTTCCAATTTCTTCATGAATTTTAAAATTGCTTTCTTTAGATCTGTGAAATATGCTGTTAGTATTTTGATTGGGAGTGCAGTGAATCTGTATACTAGTTTTTGGAGTATGAAAATTTTGACAATATTGATGGTGTCTACCCAGGAGCAGTTGATGTGTTTCCACTTTCAATTTCTTCCTGGGATATTTCCTGGGATATTCTTCAATAACTTCCTGGGATATTTGTTTTTTTTTTGTTGTTGCATAATATAGCATTACCATGAGACCAAAGAAAGTTAGTGATAATAGCAGCAAAGCTAAGAGGAAGACTGTGACAACCATGATAAACTTTAAGAAAGAATGCATTGTGAAAGTTGTAAAAGTCTCAGAAAAATGAATTTATAAGTGTAATTTTGTGGAGTTAGAACCAATTATATAGTTTTCCATTATTTCTTATGGGATAATATGATACGTTCTAAAACTTTTTGTCATTCAAACATGAATTTGGAACAAATTGATTTTGGCAACCAATATATAATTCTCTCTCTTCTATTTATCTGTATGTATGAACATTGATAGTGTGTGTGTGTGTGTGTGTGTAGTTCTACAGAAATTCTGATGTAGTTGTTAGTTTTTATGTAAAACATTATGTCATCTGTAAATATTAGTAGTTTGATTTCTTCCAGTCCCATTCATATCCCTTTTATTTATTTCTTTTGACTGAATGCTCCACTAAAATTTTTAGTAAGATAATCAACACAACTATTGAGAAGGTTTATCTTTGGATTGTTCCTAATTTTAAAAGATATGATTTTACTTTTCACCATTTAGTATGGTGTTGGTCATGGTTTGTCTTAAATTCATTTATGAGTTTGAGATCATTTTCCTTTAGTTATTTTAAGCTATGTCAAAAATCATGAGTGCATGTTAGATTTTTTTCAAAGGCTTTTCATCATCTTTTGTGATTATCATGTGATTTTATTCCTTTCATTTGTGAAATTTGTTATGTAATTCACATTTATTGCATCATTCTTGTTTCCCTGAGATAATGCAATCTTGCTCAAGATGTATGTTTTTAGTGATTTGTTGCCTTTCTTATTAAAATGTTTCAATCTATGGTCACTAACTTTTTGGCCTATAATATTCTCTTTTATTTAGTTCTGTTCAGGACTCAGTATCATGTAATGATAGTTTTTAGGAATGAGTTTGGCAGCATTTCTTACCTTTCTATTTATTAGTCTGAGAAATATTGGCAGTATATCTTCTCCGAAGTTCTCATAGAATTCTGTAATGAACGAATCTGGTGCTTGGCTTTTATAAATTGATAGGCTTTTTAATATTACAGTTATCTTATTGCTTGTTACTGGCATGTTGAGAATTTTTATACTTTGTTGGTTCAATTTTGCTAATTCATATATGTTTGGGAATTTCTTCATTTCTAGTTTATCCAAGTTATTGGAATATATGTTTTCAAAATAATTTCTCTTAACCCTCTACATTTTCACACTATATGTTGTGATTTTACTTTTTTCATTTTTAATTGCACTGATTTTTTTTCTTTCTTGGTGAATAATTCATCAGTAAATATTTCTTGGTGATAATTCATCAGTAAATAATTCATCAACCTTATATATGTATTTTCAAATAAATGTTTGATTTATAGATGTTTTGCATTGCCTTGTTTCTCCTATATATTTTAACATGTGCACTGATTCTTTTGTTTTGCTGTGTTTTTCTAGGTTTCGTTTTCAGACATATTTTCACTATGTAGTCGAGGCTAACCTTGAACTCAGTATTTACTTCAAACTGGCCTTCTACTCTTTGTTTAGTTCAGGATGACCTCAGACTTCTGGTGACTCAGCCAGACTCAGCCTTCCAAGTGCTGGCCTTAATGTGTGCACCATCATCCTGTCTACTACTTTGATTTTTTTTTATTTGAAAGAGAATAAAACAAAAGGTGGCAGTATCATTTCTTTAGTTTTACTGCTTTCTGATATAGATTGTTCTTGTTTTTTGAATCTTGAGGTGCTTCTTTATTGATTTGAGATCACTTTACTCTTTGATGTGTGTGTGGCTAGGTATAAAATTCCTCTTAGAAATGCTTTCATTTGGTCTCATTTGTTTTCATATGATATGGTTCCATTGCTATTTCATTCTACAAAAAAATTTCTTGATGCATTGAATATTCAATAATGTATTTTTATTGTCAATGTACTTTCAGAGTATATATGGTATCTGTTGCTGTTGATTTCATTCATTAATATTCATAAGGTTATTTCAATTCTTTTGTATTTATTGATGTATGCTCTATGACCTAAAATATGTTTTACATTTTTAAATATTGATATGATACTTAGAAAAATATACATTCTCTGTTGTATAATATAATTTGCAGCAACTTGTATTAGCATATGTGTAATTTTTAAGTATTTACTCTGATTTTTTAAACTTTTATGATTGTTTTATTTATGGGAGTGGTATATTGTTGTTCTCCATTAGAATTTTACTGGTTTCTATTTGTTCTTTTATTTTTTGTAGTTTTTAGTCTTATGATATTGAGTGCATCAACATTTGCTGTATATATATTTGCCATTGTTCTCTTTTCCTGTTTAACCCTTACTTTTACCTGAATATAGCTGTTATACTTGTTTATTCTGATCCATTTTACCATGAAGTCTACTGTTTCTGAATGTGAGATAGCTAATCTTGCTATCTGGCTTTAATTGCATACAGTGTCATTTTCTACCTTCTCACTTTCAAGTTATGCATTTTCATTTGAATGATGTCTGCTTATGGCAAGCAGCATACAGTTCAATAATTTTTGATGGATTCTGCCAGTCTGTGTATTTTGATTGAGAGTTAAGGCCATTTACATGGAAACCCATTATTGCAAATTTTTACTAAATTCTCTCATTGGATTATTTTCCTTTGTTGACCAATTCAAGTTTCTTTTTGTTGACCTAATTTCTCAATTAGTTGTTTGCTTTCTTCTGGGTTTTTGGTGCTGGTGGCTTTCCTCTCTTTGTCTCATTCTCTCATGATTTTCTGCAATGCTGCTGTGTCCATAATTCATTTATAATTTTTTTGGCTTGGAAATTATTTACCTCTCCATCAGTTTTAAAGAATAACTTTGCAAAACAGAGAAGTCTGGGTGAACAATTTTTAAGGATTTAAAAACTGACCAGTGCTTCTGGGTTTTAAACTGTGTTCTGAGAAATTCATTGTGATTCTAATATACTTGTATTTGAAGTTTACTTGCTACTGTTGTCAAACAGCTGTTGGTATTATCTCTTTTTACTAAATTTCTTGAATTTTTATGATGTGTCATTAAGACTGAATCCTATCACTAGATTTGGTAAAAGATCATGTCATGATTTCCAAAATTATATTTTTTATACCTTTTTAGTTATGCTTAATTTTAACTTTTTGTTCCTGTAATCACGAGGCTTTTTAAGTCATTCAGCACCTGTTGAATCAAGCCTCTCATTTGTCTTCTTGTTTTTTGATGTCTTTGAGTTTCTCATTTGATGTCTATGACATAACAATTGCTCTCAAATTCCAGTACTCTGGCCAAAATTTTGTCCCCATGATTTCACTTAAGTTTTCATAACCTGAATTTATTCTTTGTTTCTTTGCATAATTTCAAATTCTCTAAAGCTCCTTTTACATACTTTATGTTATTTTGCTTAAATCAACAATTTTGTTGATTGTTTTTGTTTAAATTCACTGAGAAGTTATTAATTGAATCATTTATATGTTTATTTAATTCTTTATGTTCACTAAGTATCCTGTCTATTTCTTTATATTTCTTCTTTAAACCATAAGAACTTGGTTTTGAGTAATTTGGCTGTAACTTTCTCTACATCATCTCCCATTAAATTATCTTTTGGAGAGTTAAAGTTTTTGAAGAATTCTAGTTTTTTTTCACTTATTGTTTTTCTGTTGCATTTGTGATGCAAATTGTAAATAACTTAGGCTCTAAAAATGTATTATTTTTAAAATTTTTATTCCACTGGATTCCATTGCCCTGTATTGCATCTTTCTGTTTAATAATGTTTTGGTTTTTATCCCACTCTACAATTTGGTCAAAGTAGTATTTTAGGGTCTTTTATTGTGTCCTTCACCTGAGGACACAAAAGTCTCTACATATACTCAGGAGAAAAAAGATTTGTTGATGAAACAAAGTCAGCTCAGATATGGTAAAAATCAATGAGTATACTACTATTAACAATAGAAAAGTAATCAGCAATATTAACAGAATCAAATAAAAAAAGACTATTGATGCATCTAAAAATCAATAGAAGTTAAAACTATATCTCTTTTAATAATACAAATGAATTTTGCAATTAATAATATAGACATAACTACAAACTAAAAATTAACATACATTAAATATCTAACAAAAAAGAATAATTAAAAATATAAATCAGCAAAAAATAGCCTAAAGTAAATTAAATAACTAGTAATTATCAAGTTAGTATTAAAATAATACAATTGTCAATAATGGAGAAAGCAAAATAATAAATAGAAATTGAAAGAAAAAAGTTTACACAGAGGATGAGAAGAATTTGAGATAAAATTCCATTAAAAATAAAGTCAATTACATAAAGTGGCCAAATAAAACAGTAAAAGAATAAAAAAGGAAGAAAAAAGAAAGCACAGAGAAAAAGAAACAAAGAAAGGCATGAAAAATTTTAAAAACTCAGAACTCAATGAAAGAAAAAGGGAAATGAATTTCAAAATTTCTCTTCATTATCATATTAAGCTACACTGTTTCTTTACGGATCTGTGGTATTGTCATGGGGGACGGTTAGTGAGTTGCAATAAGGACCTACTGTTTTTCCAAACCCACTTTTTGCTGTGAGAATGCTGAATCCTTTACCCTGGACAGTGTTATACAGTGGTGAAGTTTCTGGATCTGCATTCGATGCACTGCAGTTGCTTTTAGCCTTATATCCTTCTGTACACCCCAAGCACCTTGTATACCTGAGTAGTTTTCAGGGCTGTGGGCTTTCTAAGGCCCTACTTGCTTCAGAGGCCCCTCTGTTCATTCATCCCAGAATGTGGCAAATGACCAAATCTCTGGATTATGTTGGCACATGGCAAAAGCAAACTAACCACTGAGTTCTGTTGTGTAAGTAGTCAGATGGTGGGGGTGCTGTGAAATGTCTGCTGTAGTTAATTCCAAGACTTTCAGACCTAGCCTACTCCAAAAACCACATATGACCACTATAGTTATCAAAACAGAATGTGGGACTATGGTGTCCTCCACAACATGAACTTACCAGTTTTTAAACTTTTCACAGGGACTGTTAATACACATTAATCTCTCTTTAACTATCTCTCCTTAACCCACACTATGGTGGCAGGGTAACCTTGCAAACCCTGGAGTATGATGGTTCTCTGACTGATTTCTTGAGCTCAGTCTGAAATAATAAACTTATTTTCAAAATGGTCACTACTGATATAATTCCCATATATGATAATTCTGCTGTGAAATTCTCCAAAATTATCTCTCCATGCAGAACAAAGTATTTTGAAAGTACAACCCCACACTATATGTACAGTTTAAGATAATAGTAAATTTTTCAGGATCTAGAATTGTGGCTATAGATTCAATGGGGCTATAGAAATTCTCCAACCTTATATTACAAAAATACATTCCCCCTCCCTAGGATCCAGGTGTAATGTTCCATATGGCTTTGTTCTTTTCTCAGTATTGTGTTCAGTTGTTAAATTTTCTGTTGTGATTTTTGTATTTTCCTGTTGAATCCTTCTTCATTTCCAGAGCTGTTCTACTCTTTCTTTTTGCTGTTATTGCTTTCTAGATGTCTCAATTCTAGGTTGCATAAAGGCTGTGATTTGTTACACAATTTTACTCCAACTTTCTTCCACTTTTCACTAATCCCGTCTAACTTATCTGTAAAACAAAGATGGATGTTCAGTGGTTGCCATCCCATTTATGGATTAAAAACTGAAATTAGTAGGACTTAAATAATTTATCAAAACATAGGAGACAAATTATAAAATTTAGAAGCAAATTGTAGAAAACTCACTAAAAATAACAACACTCAGAAATGACTAAGAGTATGTACTGATATACATATACACTTACAATATTAAATACATATACACAAGTCATTACCATACTACAGATATAATTTGTGTTATTTTTTTTAATATTATATCAAGAACATACTTCTATTTCATTAGCAATTCTTTCAAATACTGTCATCATATCATTAGCCTATGAATATTTTCTTGTACCCTTAACAATAATAAAATATTTATAACTGTAACAGAGTAAAAATATGTCATTTATACAGTTAGTTGGCATACTTGATATTTTGTTTCATATTTTAATAATCATTCATTTTTATTTTTCTGTAGATAGGTACTCCTATTTTATTCCTGAGTTTCTCATAATCTGAAATCAGCATGTTTATCTGTATTATTATTGTCATCACTTTTATGCACAGAAAGTACTTTCTTTTTCTGATGTCCAGTAAATTTTGTTTATAAATCATATTCTATATACATGCTTTCTATATCCATATATTCAGTCAAATATAAATAAAAGGTACATGAAGAAAATTATATGGGCACTGAACATGCACATACATTATTTTTCATTATTTTCTAAATAATAATGTAGCTGTCCTTGAAGGACAATGGATCAGAAGAGAAGGAAATGGGCCTTGAGGGAAATCAGAATTATTTATACATTATAAATTAAATATCTGTACATTAGAAATTTAAAAGGGATCCATCAGTGAGATCATGCTACCAGCCTGGTGGAAAGAGTCCTGTAGTATTACCTGGATACTGAGCAATGGAAAAAATCTAGGAGACTGACTCATACTACCTACCTCAGTAGGACCAGGCAACCAGCAGGTAGGTCAGCCACACAGTAAGATGCAAATAGGGTGCACATAATTCAAAGGCAGGACTTGTAGTTTGGAAAATTCCTAAGTAACAGTAACAATAGAAGCCAACAGGTTGTAATTTAGGTTAAACAGTGTTGTGCTTAGAGACAAAAACACATGTAATAGCAGCAGGTGGATAGAGTCACCCCCTTTCTCACTTTTTTTCATTCTCGATTTTTTTCTTATCTTTTTCTTACCTATTTTCTTAATGACCAGGGAGAACTCCAGCCACAAAAATCTAATCCCATTCCCAAACCCAGAGACCAAGTTCAGATAATCTCTTGCTTGGTCCTTCATTCTTTCTCCTTTGCCCTGTTCTCTAGTTTTTCAAAGCTTGCATCATCATTCTTTGTCCTCCACTCTTGCTTCTACTGTTTCAGTTATCTGTTTTTTTTACCTACTCCCCATTATGAATTTCTCTATGATAGCAAACATAATTTACAAATTATCAGTAAAAAAGAACAGGTCATAAAGAATTCATTGCTGAATTCTACAAGAAATTTAGAGAAGATTTAAGGCCAATACTCCTTGAATTCTTTAATGAAATGGAAAGGAAAAAATACCCTTTAACTCATTTCTGGGGACAAGAAATTAACCTGATGCCCAAACCAGAGAAAGAGCAAACCAAAGAAAAGAACTATATGCTAGTCTCTCTAGTGAATATAGATGCAAAAATTCTGAGTAAGATGTTAGCCAACAGAATTCAGCAGAACATCAAAAGATTATATACCATGATGAAGTGAGATTCATCCCAGGAGTGCAGGGATGTTTCAACATATTCAAATAAATAAATGTCATGTCAATATATATATGATGTCAACAGGAAAAGCCTACAAAGAGATCTCCATCCAGCCTTGCAACATTGGCATGTTGCTCAGAACCTTGGTAGGGTCCTGCCCAGCATCCTCAATCACTAGAGGACCTTTGAGTAGGTCCCTTGGGGCCTGAATAGGTCTTTCCCAGTGACCCCTGTGGTCAGGGAGCTGCCTGCATGCCATCTTGTGAACCAAAAGCCTGCATAGAGATCTCCACCCACCTCTTCAGCCTCAGTACATGGTTTGGAAACCTAGTATGGCCCTATGCAGGTTCCTCAATAACTGAAGGAACTTCATGTAGATCCTTGGGGACTTCACTGGATACCAACCAGTGATCCTGAGTGACGAGGGAGCCACCTATGCTTTGTGTTGTGAACCAAAAGCATGCACAGTAATCTCTATCCAGCCCCGCAACCTCAGCATGACACTTATAACCTAGTAAGGCCCCATCCAGTGACCGCAAGCAGCTGTGGAGCCTTGCTGCACCATGTGGCATGAGCTGAAGGCCTGCATAGCGCAATTTATCCAGCTGTTCAGCATTGGTACACCACTTGAAACTTACTAGAGTCCCGCCACGAAAACCCAAGCAGGCAGGGAGTGTCAGAGTACCATGTGGGATGTTTGCATGGCCCACCCAGCATATGCCTAACATTTGAGGAAACTACATGTGCCACTAGGGACCTCATAAGGCCAGACTAATGACCTCTACTCAACTGGGGAAACTCCTTGCAGTACATACAGACATTCTCAACCCAGGAAATAACTGAGACCTTGCATTCAGCTTCCTGAGGGAAATACAGGAAAATGACAAATGAAAGAGCAACATGCAGTCACAAACCTCCAGCCAATCCCTAAAAAGCCTAGGAGAAATGGATGCAGAGGAAAATGCAAGCCATACAACTGAAACTTCTAAATAGATAGCAACCAAAGTAAAGAGATAACTCCAGGAAACTGTAAAGGAACTCAGATCATAAATAATCTCACAGGTAAAAGAAGAAATGATAAATGTAATAAAAGAAAAGCTGAACATATGTAAAGCAGACATAGTTAAAAAAATTGAGGAGCACTGCAAAAACATGGAAACAATGAATAATATAAGAAAGAAACACAATGCATGAGATAGATTCAAAGAGATATCCAGGAAATCAAAAATTCCATGGAAAGTTGGCAAAACTGCCTCAGTGAAAGTGAAGACAGACTTTCAGACCTTGAAGACAAGATTGCAGCTAGTCAACAGGAAAGGAAAGATCTTTTAAAAATAACAAGTAATCAGGAAATAACAATTCAACAGCTGCAAGATGATGCAAATAAAAATAATATAAGATTGATAGGAATAAACAAAAAAGAAGGTGACAACACAAATGACATAAAAAGATAGCTACATAAGTAATAGCTGGAAATTTCCCAAAAATGAGAAAAGAAACTGACTTACAGGTAAGTGAAGCATATAGAAATCCAAATAGCAATAACCAAAAAAAAAAAAAAACCCTATATCCAGCCATATAATAATCAACATCTGAGAAAGTTAGCATAAGAACAGAATATTAAAATCTGTTAGAGAAAAGATATAGATCAGCTATAAAGGAAAGCCCATCAGAATCACAGCAAACATTTCAACACAATAAGGTCAGGAAGAGAAAGGAGTTAAATATTTCAGATTGTAAAGGAAAATGATATCCAACCCAGATTGTTGTACCCTGCAAAACTAACCCTTCAAAATTAAAGGAGAAATAAGATACTTATATAACAAAGAATAGCTGAAGAACTTCATGACCAGCAAACTAACCCTTTAAAGAATACTGAAAGATATTCTAAATACAAAAATACGAATCCAAGAAGACTATACACAGTGACCAAGTGGGATTCATCACAGGTACACAGGGATAATTCAATGTATGCAAATTAATAAATGTAATTCACCATATCAATAGAGTGAAAGATAAGAATCACATGATCATTTCAATATATGCATAAAAAGCTTTTGGTAAGGACCAACACTCATTCATGATAGGAACCCAACAGAACATCAGAATGGATGTTCTTTACCTCAATATGGTAAAGGCCATCTATGACAAACCAACAGCCAGCATCATATTAAATGGTCAAAAACTGAAAGCTTTTACTCTAAAATTGGGAACAAGACAAGAATGTCCTTTACTGCCAATCATATTCAAGATAGTACTGGAAATATTAGCCAGAGCAATTAGATGAGAGAGAAATAAAAAGACTAAGAATAAGGAAAGAATTTAAATTATCATTATTTGCAAATGACATGATACTCTATTTGGAATACCCCCAAAACTTCATTGATAGACCTGTAGGTAAAATAACCAAATTCAGTGACATACATCAATACAAATTCAACACTCAGAAAAAAAAATAACATTCCTGTACATACACAACAAACTCACAGAGAGAGCTGTAAGAGAGACCACACCCTTTACAATAATATCCAAAGAAAAGAAATGCTTAGGAATCAATATAACAAAGGAAGTAAAAGATCTATTTAATGAAAATTACAATACTCTGAATAAAGTAATTGAAGAGGATTTCAGAAAATGGAAAGACATCCCTTGATCATGAATAGGAATAACAAACATTGTGAAATGGCCATTCTCCCAAAAATGATAGGACAATGCAATTCCAATCAAAATACCATTAGCATACCTCAAAGATCTAGTGAAATAATTCCTATAATTGATCTGGAACCAGAAATGACCTAGAATAGTAAAGGTAATTTTGGTTAACAAAGGTAAGACAGAAGGCATTAAAATCCCTGACTTAAAGTTATAACACAAAGATACTGTAATAAAATATGCACGGTACTGGAATAAAAACATACCTGAAGATCAGTGGAATACACTAGAAGATACAACTACAACTACAAATACATTCAGCCACATAATATTTGACAAAGGGACCAAACATGTTCATTGGAAGAATGATATCCTCGTTAGTAAGTAGTGCCTGATGAACTGGCTATCTGTATGCCAAAAAATGAAACTAGACAAAAGGTCTATTACCGTGCACTAAAGTCAAAAAATGTGTCAAAGATCTGTATATTAAAACAGAAACAATCTGCTGAAAGACAAATTAGGTAGAAATCTTGAGGACATACATGTAGGCAGAGAATTCATGAAGAAAAATCAAAGTGCACAAGAAATACTTCCCAGAATCAATAATTTGGATATCATCTTATTAAAAAGTTTTTGCATGTCAAAGGAAATTTCAAACAGAGTGAACAGAAAACCCACAAATTGCAAAAAAAAATCTTATTCAATTGTCCTTCAGACAAAGGACTTCTGTCTAGAACCTATAGAGTTTTAAGAAAAATAAGGCTTTCAAAATTCAAAGAACAAATCCAAAATTGGTCATCTGAGATGAATAAACACTTCTCAGCTGAAGAAATACAAATAGAATATAAATACATGAAACAATGTTCAACATCATTCGTCATTAGAGAAATGCAAATTAAAACCACACTGAGATTCTATCTCACTCCAGAAAGAATGACCAGTATCAAGAAAACCAACAACAAATGCTGGAGAAGCTGTGTGCACATAGAAAATCTTCTGAGTGTTGGTGGGAGTGCAGACTGCTGCAACCACTCTGGAAATCAGGGTAGGGGTTCCTCAAAAAGCTGGGATTGGAAGTCCTACTTGACCCAGCTATTTCACTTCTAGGCATATTCCCAGAAGATCTGAAAACATCATACCACAGTGATATATGTGCCCCCATATTTATAGAAGCAAAATTTGTAATAGGCAATTCTTGGAAACAACCTAAATGCCCATCAAATGAGGAATGGATAAAAAAAGATGTGGTACTTTAATACAGTGGTGTCCTATTCAGCTATAAAGAAGGATTACGTTGAGGCTTTTATATGTAAATGGATGCAACTTGAGGCCATAATCATAAGTGAAATAAATCAAACTCATATATGTAAATACCATACTATCTCCCTTGTGTAAGAAACTGTAAGAGTAAATAGAATACAAAATACTCAATAAATATTGTGAAAAGATAAAAATATGCTCAAAGGGAAAAAGTATCTCAAGAAATGAGAACATTAAAAAAGGGAAAGTAAAAAATATAGATTTCTATATACACACATAAGATAGCTAAGATGATTATACTGCTAATTCTATTAGTTCTCAGAAAAAAACAATTAAGATTCATAAGATTAGATCAATTTTCCATGTTTATATCTGGTAATATGAGGAACTCTCTTTAAGATTACTATGCAAAATAACTTTCTTTTGTCCTTACTGCCTTGTTTCAAAAGACTATGTTACCTTTTTTTGAGTTCTTTGTTATATTTATTTATTTATTTAATGAAAAAAAGCAAAACAGAAAAAAGGTTAGAAATATTACAGAATTCAAAAAATAAAAAAAGGGTTGGGGATTTGGTTCAGCGGCCTACGTGCTTGTTGGGCAAGCACTAGGTCATGAGTTTGATCCCTGGCAAAAAAAAGTAAGTTACAGAATTTCAACAAAAACAGAAGTCACTAATTGATAAATTACATATTGTTATCTTAGAAGTAGCTGTTCAAGTTACAAAATCAAAGCATTAAATATGGACAAACAATGACCATACAAACTTCTTTTAGATGAACTAACAAAGACTTAGTAGTATGGTTATCTTGCACACTTAAACTACATACAGTTATATCCTTTAGAGTAGACTGCAGCTAGACCCATGTTTATCACCATGCACTAAAGTCAAAATAGATCAAGGATGTAAATATTAAAACAGAAACACTAAGTGTATTAGAAGACAATGCAAGTAGAAATGTTGGAGACATAGGGGTAGGTCAAGAATTCATGTTATTGTTATTTATTTGTCTTTTTTGTTTCTTGCTTTCTTACTACTTTGTTTTGTTTTGTTTTTTTCATCTAATACAGAGATGATAGATTCCCATGTAGAGGCTTATACATTTCTAGAACTTCTAGAGAGTTTACGAGAACTGATTGTGTTATGCATGATGATATGAACATCTACTTTGAAGAAAAAACACATTATCATAGCCATTGCTGATTTACTGTCATCATGTTGTGAAGTCCAGTAATGCTCTTATTCTTTGTTTAGATTGGCTTTAGTTTGTTATGTATTATTTATTTTAGTATATGAAATTATGGACAGCTATTTTGAAGAGAACAAGTTACATTATGGTAGCCATCCTTGATTTTCCTAATGTCTGGTTTTGAAGGCTTGTAATGCTTTCATTCTTCTGTTTTGATCAGTTTTACACTATTTTGTTTTGCTTGAACTCAGTGTGTGTGAAGACATGGACAACTGTTTAAAAGAAAACAAGAGATATTACGGTAGCCACTGTTGAACTCCTGTTGTCTTGCTTTGAAATCCTGCTTCATTTGCATTGTTTTGTTCTGATCTGCTTTGTTCTGTTTTGCTTTACCATCTTTAAAATTATAATATCAACAGAGCCAAAGAAGAATAATCACATGATCATCTCAATAAGTTCTGAAAAAACTTATGAAAAAGTCCAACACATATTGATACTGAAACCTATATAAGAAATCAGAATAGATGGTCTTTACCTCAGTCTGATAAAAGCCCTCTGTGAAAAACCAACAGCCAACATCATACTAAATGGACCATAAATGAAAGCTTTCATTGTAAAATCAGGATCAGGAAAAGAATGTCAACTGTTATCACTTCTATTGAATATGGTTCTGGAAACACTAGCCAGAGCACTTAGACAGGAGAGACAAATAAATGAGTAAAGATAAAAAAGGAAAATTTTAAATTATCATTATCAGGAGATGACATGATACTCTATATAGAAGATCCCACAAACTCCACCAAAAGAGTTGTTGATTTGAAAACTAAGGTTAGAATTGTAGCTGGATGCAAAGTGAGTACTAAAATTTAATAGCCTTGCTGTACACTAACAACAAACTTTGTGAGACAGGAATTATGAAAATTACACCCTAAAAATAGCATCCAAAAAATGAAATACTTTGGAATCAATCTAATAAGAGAAGGAAAAGTTGTCTATGTATAATGGAAATAACATATTCTGTAATGTGAGATTCAATAGGATTTCAGAAAATGGAAATATATTTCTTGCTCATGGATAGGAAGAACTGACATAGTGTTGGTTCTTAAGATTGTTATGGAGACTTAATGCAATCTGGATCAAAATACCATTAGTGTATCTCAGAGAACTAGAGAAAACATTTCTAAAATTCATTTGGAACCAGAGGAAACCTAGAATGGGAAATGTAATTCTGAGCAACAAAGACAAATGAGGGAGCATCAAAATCCCTGATTTGAAATTATACCAGAAAGATACTATGATAAAAAGCATGCTATTGACAGAAAAAAATACCAGACTTGAATATCAGTGCAACATATTAGAAGATGTGGAAAAAGTGACAAACATACCTATACTTTGTCTTTCACAAAAGGGCCAAACATGTTTACTGAAAGAAAGATAGCTGTTTAATAAATGGTTCTGGAAATACTGGCTTTCTATATGCTAAAGACTAAAACAACCCATGCTTCTCACCTTGCAGTGAACTAAAATAAAAATTTATCAAAGATGTAAATAGTAAAATACAAACACTAAACCCTCTGAAATAGAAACTAAATAGAAATTTTGAAGACATGATTGTACATAAAAAGTTCATAAACAAAATCTAAGCCACAATGGAATTGTTTCAAAGAAGCAATTGGGATCTCATCGTATTAAAATAATTTACATCAAAGCAAATCACCAACAGAATGTAAACAAAACCCAGAGTGGGAAAATATTTTAGCCACTTGTCCATGAGACAAATGGTTCCTATGTCAATTCTATAAACAACTGAATAAACTCAGATGACACAAATGGTTACTGAGATGAATAATTACTTCTCAGTTTAAAAAATAAAAATGGCAAATAAATAGAGGAAAAATATTCAACATTATTGGTCATTGCTGAGGAGCAAATAAAAACAACACTAAGATTACATCTCTACCAGAAAGAATGGTTGTTTTAAAAAAATCAACCAATAAATGCTTGAAGAACAGTGGGGTAAAAGGAACACTTCTCCAATGTTGTAGCAAGCATAGACTAGTACAGCCAGCACAAAATCAGTGTGAAGACTCCTTTAAAAAACTAGAATTTGAGGTCCCATCCTGCTAAGATATTCCCCTTCTGGGTATTTTCCCAGAAGAATTTGAAACATCATACTACAGCAGTATAAGTATACCTGTGTTTAGAGAAGCCAATTTTTATAAGTTAAATCTTTGAAACAATTCAAATGGTCATGAACTGAGGAATAGATAAAAAAGTTGCGGTACTTTTTGCATTGAAGTACTACTCAGCTATAAAGAAGGTTTAACTTCATGTATTTTTATGTAAATGAACGCAACTTGATCCTATACTCACAAGTCAAACAAATTAGACTTGCACGAGTAAACATAACTTGTCCCTCATTTAAGAAGCTGAAAGTGTGAATAAGACCAAAAATGTACAATATATATATATTGTGAAGTGGAAAGGAACTGTTCAAAGTGAAAGAGAAACTGGGAAGAGGAGAGAAAAATGAGGAAGGGGAGTAGAAAAATATGTATATATACATATGATAGCTAACATAGTTATACTAGTAATTTCTATGTGTTTATTGAATAGAAAGATTTGTGCTTCTATTGTTGGAAAAATTTTTCATGATTATGATTTGTAATCTTAGCAACTGCTTTGAATATAACAATATACACATGTATTAACCTGTGTTACTCTCTTATTAGCTTGTTTTGATACGCTGTATCATACTTTTTATTGTTTTTATCTTTGAAATTTAAAAATGTATTACATAACATTTGCATTTTACCATGCATTACGAGTTACCTAGTGATAGTTTAGATATTACAAGATGTTATACATGTATTATATGCTAATATCTCTTTCTTACACACACACACACATATATAATATATATATTAAATATATACATATTTATTAAATGCACTAATCTATTTGGCTTAATATTTCCCTCATCAATATAGAAGATTGAGTTTGTTTATAAAGAAATCATATTTGCTTACTGACATAACTGTGTTATTATTTAAAGAATATTTCAAGTTTTAATTAATTCTGTCACTTCCACTTTAAACTCATGTCAGTGTCATAATTGTTGTTACATATTTGGACTAAATTTCAGCTTTAACTTTATAATTGCCTAGCTTTTTAAATTTTAGTGTCATTTCTTCATTTATACTTGCAATGCCTCACCTTTCAGCTCTAATCTAGATTTTAAAATTATCAAACTGAGCTCTTGTCCTTTTCAAGGCTTTTCTGACACAAATAAATGATTTAGTAATGATTTTTGTACATATTTTAAATACCTACTAGTATGCTTGGAGCTCTTTGGCATATAATAATTTTTATTAACCTCTTATTAGGCTACTCATTTTTAAAGATTTTCTTTTGATTGTGATGATATATGATGGCATTATTACTAAGGTTCAAGTTAAGTTTACATCAGAAAACCTAGATGAAGAAAAATTTTATTTTTATTTTTATTTATTTGTTTATTTATTTTTTGTCTTTTTGAGACATGGCTTCTCTATGCAGTTGAGGCTGGCCTTGAGCTCAGTTTGTAGCTCAGTTTGGCCTCAGACTTACAATGATCCTCTTGGCTTAGACTGCTGAGTGCTGGGACTACAGGTGTGCACCGTCATGCTCTGCTGAAGAAAAATATTAAATTTGGTCATAATTATAACCATTATCATATCCATCAAATATAAACACTTTTAAATATTCAACATATACTAAGGTCATAAATAAATGGTGCAACCTGGTTCCCATAATTAGGTTATAATTCATTTAGAAAAATGATGGTTTGCTAAAAGTTTAGATACTACCGGATGGCACCTTGGAAGTAAAATGAATTAAACAAATGTGACTATGTATATTCTCTTTAGATCCTGACTGTCCCCCTAGATCTTCATGTATTAAGAGATATGTATTTTGGAAGTGAATAGACCACAGATTGCTGTAGTCTTCAGTATTTAAATCCATTGGTGAATACTGGTTTGTTGTTTGAAGTTGGGACCTGGCTACTAAAGATTTGACCTGGATGGCTATACTGTTTCCATTTCCCTTGCTTTTTTCTTCTCTGTTTCCTGACCACATGACATGAACAGCTTTTTATCCACCATATCTCTTTGTCATACCATTTCTGCCTTGAATCCAGACAACCATGGACAAAAACTGTGAGCCAAATTAGACTTTTCCTCCTTTAAATTTTGGGTGTAGGATATATGTCCTATTGATGGGAAAGTAATACATATTGGTTGTGAATATGTAGTCATCATCATATCAGTCCACATGCTTCAGAGGTCTTTGGATGTGGTTTGCTGAAGGAATTTGGAAATATTTGGAGATGAGGTCTAGAAAGCACCTTGAATTCCTAAATCTAAAATTGGTTGGAGGTTAGAGGACCAAAATGATTACTAAAATACAAACCATAAAGCCAGCCTCAGGAGGTTTTAGCTGGACTAAAAGTCATCTGCATTACATTCTATCACAAAATATGGCTTTATTTTGCCAATGTCTTCAAAATTTGCAAGAGAAATTAAGACTGGTGGAGTGACTGTTCTGGAGGAGGAAATTTTAATACTGTTCAACATTCAGGCTATTGCATAGGTATTGATGGATACTTGTGGGTCACCTTTGTAGCTGGAAATTGACCACACCAGCTGGAAGCAGCCAGCAGGTATGAGAAAAAAAAACTGCCTTGGACGAGTAACAAAAGTAACTCGAATCAGCAAAGCATCAGGTCCTTAAATTGCCATACATGCAGATTACAAAAAACAATGGAGCATCATGCAACATTAAATTGCTAACTGTATAAATAAACTCTCCTACAGTGAGGGGACAGGCCCCTTCCCCCTATCTGGAAAGAGAGCTTCACCTGATCCAAGATTTCTGTGTCTCATCTTTATTTCTTCACCTTCTTGTTGCCTGTCAAGGTCCTCATCCAAGGAACTTCAAGAGCTGCAGGGATCATGAAAAATGGTGCCTGAAAAGGGGTTTGGGGTATGATGAAAATTGTCATTTAGCAGGTAAGAAGGACACTTCTAATGTGTGCACACAAGGGGAGAAGGTGTGTGGATATCCTCAGTATTGAGCCCACCAGTCTCCTAAATGTTGAGCCAAAAATATATACATATCCCCTATATTGAGCCCATTAGTGTCATAAATACTGAGTCCATATCAGGTGTAAAATATGGGACAAAAATGTTATCAAAACCACAGTTGTATGGAAAAATGTTTTGTTTTCTTGATTTCTGCATGTGATTTATTTTTTTGGATTTTGATTAGAGAGTATCTTAATGATCATAAGTTTGTTGGGATGACCACAAAATATTTGACTCTCAAGTCCCAAGGGAGAAACTATGGTGGAGCAACAGAAACCTTGATAGAGTTTAAGCCCTCTGGCTTTGCTCAGTTAGATAAAAAAGGAGCATTGGGGGACAAAGGGGATCATTCCCCACTAGAGAAGTGTTTAACCTTAACTTAGCCACAAGTGGCAATTTCTTTTTTTTTCCTCATCAATAGTATTTATTCATATGAACGGCTTTAGAAAAATCACAGCACTGAATTTGATTAGCACATATTCATTTACAACTGGTTCTGAATAGTAGCAATTTCTGCTTTCACAATTCAGGGAAATTTTGCTACATTACTGGCTGAGAATTCCACCCTTCATAAAATGGATTTTGCTACATTACTGGCTGAGAATTCCACCCTTCATAAAATGGAGTCATCCTTTAAGTTAATTGCTTAATAATTGGCCTTTAAGAATGCAAATAAATGGTGTAGGGCAAGAAGAACTTCCCCTGGGGCAGCCTGGCCTAGCCTGGCTTGTTGCAGCAGAACCTGCACATGCCACTGCAAGTGGTGATATGTAGGCAGAGGGGCAAAATCCTCGCTGACCTTGCCTCCCACATACTGTGGTATGAACTCCTTCAGGGCCTGCAGAACTCTTCAGATCTGTAGCACTCGGTCTAGGGGCTGGGAAGGCAGGATGTGGCATGCCAGAGCCACTTTGACTAACTCTGCTGCCTGTACCTACAGTTCACCCACCAGAAGTTTGCACAGAATCAGTGGCACCTGCCTTGAAACCCACAATAGGCATGGGGCCTCTAGTCCAGGGCAGTAATATAACATGAGCTCCAGGGCCTGGAGTCAGCTGGCGGGGACAATGGTCTCATGCACCAGATATTTTGGTGTTACCCTCTGTCCATCCAGCCATGTCAACAGCCAGAGGTGGTAAGGTGGTATAAGAGCTCAAGGATGGAGCAGCAAATAGCAAGCAAGAACCCTGGGTGCCTGAATGTAAAATGTGGGGATTTTTTTTTCTGCATTTAAGGCTCTTACCACAAAAATTCCTTATGATCCTCAGGTCTAAAGATTACTAAACATTCTCACAATTGAAAATACAAAAACAAATGTGTGAGTTCACCTAATAATAAATTTCACTTGACAGTATATACTATTAACTTTTAAAATTCTAATAAAGATGGAACTAGAACAATAAAAAGACAATAAAATCAAGCAAAGGCTAAAAATAGCTCTTTGAAAAGTTCTTCATACTGGACAATGAAAGCACCCAGTCCAGTACTAATTGGGAGTCGAGGGTATGCTTGTGTTTTTCCAGAAAATGCTGAATGGCCTATCTGGGTACCAGAGCATGTTGTCTGGTTGTATCAAGGACCCAAACTCAGAGAAGTTGATTTTACCTCTCACTAAGCTGATGATCAGTCCTATGACAGTGATGTTTCAGAGACCACACCACAACTGACAGACAAAGGCTAGGCTAGAACCGACCTGAGGTCAAGTAAAGGTGTTGACCCAAGGCTCCCAAGAGATGGTAACCAAAATCAGAAATAAATTCTGAGTAGGTGACTAATTGTATTGAGATAACTGAACTAAAAATTACATGAAAGAAAGGAACACAAAAATTACTAGTATTCTTAAGATAAAATGCAAAAATATATATTAATTATAGATAACATTTTGTCCTTTCCAAATTCTTCTTATAAGAGATCTCTGCTTTTTAACAGACAACAAAATCTGGCTAGTCTGTTCAGAGTTATAAACTTCTAAAATTGTAAAAAGTTATTATGATTCAATTTGTTCAAAAATATATTTGAGTGCACTCTGATTTTGCAAAGATGCTTGTATGTCCAGTCTGTTAAACACTATAATTATTTGTCAGTTTTGTCATATTCGTGAACAGCTGTTATTTTGTTTGAGTTAATGATTTTCTTTCTTTTTCTTTGGCATTTTTTGGTCATTTATTCATAACATAGTTTGAGTCATAGATTTCAAAAGAATGTTTTCACTTGGGTTGCCAATTGATTAAAATGATGCTAAGTTGTTTTTGTAAACATAATGTATATCATTGATAGTCTCTCTTTGATCAAAAATGTGTTAAGTGTTGTGATTGGGTTTTTTAAAGTCATCAAAAATTATTAAGTTATTTAAACAAAAATCCCTTAGGGTGGGGCAAGATTGTTTGAAAGGATTCCAACTGATAAATAAGAAAGCATCTTCCTGGTAACGTTTACCAGTTGTTCATTAATGAGAGGCCTTAATGATTTCTGTAGCCTTATGGGAGACAAGCCAACAAAAGTTATAAAATATATTATTGTAATATGTTCACACTGGTCATTGTCAAAGGATTAAACTTGAAAAGTTTTATGATTTTTGATTTAAAGATGTTCTGTTAGAAAGTCTGCGCGGACCTGCATCTCGGCGCGACTCTTTGGGACTGGTAAGCACGCCCTTCATCCGCAGGGAACTGCCTGGAGATCGGCATCTGGGCCAGGTGTGTTTGGGCCCGTAGCCCCGCCCTTCACGAGCAGGAAGTCTCCCAGAAAGCAGCATCTCAGGCTGTCCGTTTGGGACCCGAAAGTCCCGGACCGTACAGTGGCCTGAGCTGTTTGGATTGAAAGTCTGCACAGACCTGCATTTCGGCCTGTCTCTTTGGGACCCGAAACTCACGGACCCACAGAGTGGCCCGGGCTGTTTGGATTGGGAATATTGTGGAGACTCACATCTTGGCCAGGTCTGTTTGGGATCGGGGACTTTTCAGAAACCAACATTCTGGCCTGACTCTTTGGGACCTGTAGGCCCTCCACACGCAGGGAACCTCCTGGAGACCTGCCTGGGACAAGGCAAGGAGGCCTGGCCTGCCTGAGATTCCACAGGCTCTGGGGTGGCCACACCCAGCATTCACCTTACAACTTAGGGAG
>PVJX010018539.1:0-36324 GCA_004027295.1 Dolichotis patagonum
CATATGCCTGCCTCCTGTCAGTCTGGCAACGCTCTTGTCCAGTAGAAGTTGTGGCTCCACAAGTAACACTCCGTACAAAAACACAAATTATACAGGGACAGCAAACTTCTCCCTCACTTACCCTCATACACTTACACACAGAGCTGCAATAGCTCCTGTCCTGACAGGAATGGGAGTCTTTTCAGCTATAGGAATGGGGGCAGGGGAAATTGGAATGAATGTCTATTTTTATAGTCAGTTATCATACGGTGTAAGAACCTCTATCAAAGCAATCTCTAAGTATGCTAACTCTCGTCAGGACCAAATCGATTCATTGGCTGCAGTCGCGCTCTAGCAAGGGACATGGGCTTGATGTACTTACAGCTGAAAAGGGGTGGGGGGAACGGGAGCTGTGTGATGTTGTGGGAAGAATGTTGTTGTTCTGTAAACCACTCAGGTATTGTAAAAGGACAGGGAAAGAGGCTCAGAGAACTTGCAGCAAAAGTGGGAAAGGGATACAGAGCCTCCAGTTCCACTCTCTGGTCTTCTAGGTGGCCTACGTTAGATTCATGGGCCCCTACCCTACCTCCCATCTTAAGCCACCCCTCACTGCCCTTATCCGATTTGTGCTCATAGCTGCTTGTGTCTTTAAACTTCTTCTGGGGTTCATTCAATCCAAGATCCGTGCATTCACTGCCAAAGAATTTCCTGTCCAAAGCGACATCGATGCGAAGCAAGCTGGTGAGAGGCCTACCTGTCACCCCGATAACATCAACCATCCCAATACCAAATATGATGCCTCTGTTGAGCAGGAAGTAGCTAGAGAGAGATGTCATCCCCTAACAATCAAAAGTTTGGCATGACGGGTTTTTTCATATACCAGCTCCTTTTGATCCTGGACAGCGCCCCCTTGTGTCTTTTTCACAAAGCCGCAAGTCAAACCTCCTGTTCTTCGCGCATGTGCAAAGGTTCCTCTCAGCTGTCAGTATGTCATTCCATCAGCCCCTTTAGCTCAGTCCCTGATCAATTCCAAATAAAAAGGCCAGGTTTTTCCTAAAACTTCTGAAGGGTACCTACCTCTCTTCAGTAGCCCCCTGTACCCTGAGTAAAGACCCCTTCTGTTATCTCTCTCTTTTCTTCCTCACTCCAAAGGAAAACAAACAATAATGCCAACACACACTGAAGCTAGAGAAAGTGGAAGTTGTTTTTACCGCTTGCAATACAAGGGGACCAGGAGGACTGGTGTCTTCATCTCACAGCTTCATCCCACATCTCACAGCTCTTGTTCGTTGCTCCTCTCTCTCACACTATTTATTCCCACCCTTGGCCAAGCTACCCATGCCTCCAGTGTGCCTCTTTTTTGCTCTGAATAATAGAGAAAAGCTGTCATTGAGAAACAAATTCTGTGCAAGCCTGCCACCTCGAGTCCATATTTGGGATCTGCAGGCAGCTCCAGGAATTCTGCAGCCAAGGTGGAAACAAGATGGACAGATGTATTCAGTGTTGCCTGGAGGACCTGACCAGATTATCCGCCAGGGCTGTGAGTACACAGAGGGACAAGAAACGGTCTATGGTTATAGTTAGTAACCTTATGGCTAAAATGTAACTCATGTTTGGTGCACGGGCTATAGAGTCACACATCCGGAATTCAAATCCTGACTGTAGCTGTGAGGTTAGGTAAACAATTCTACCTGTTTTGGTGTCAATTTTTACATCTGAAAAATAAGAATAATCTTCCAAATGGAAATTGGAATACTTCTACTGTCGTTTAGGTGTCAAATGGCCCCATAAGGTCCTTGTGTTTTAAAGGCTTTTGTCCTGGGCTGGCGCTTTTGGGAGTAGCAGGAGGACTTTAAGTCCCTGGGATGTGCACACCAGCCCCTTACTTTTTCTCTTACTTTCTGTCTTATATGATGAGCAGTCTTCTCTGACTTGTTAAAACAATAGAGCCACTTGACCTCAGTCTGAATTTCAGAACCTTAAGTCAAAGTAACCTTTTCTCCTTATGAGTTACTGCCTCAGGTATTTCATTATAGTGGTGGAAACTGACAATACAGTTTCTCCAGAGTACTGAGGAAGTGAAGTTGATAAAATATATACAACACCATGCTTCGTATCTGTCACTGTAAACTTGATAGTCATTATCGTAGTCCTTAACTGATTGTCAGCTAGAGTGGCTTCACCCAGCTGAATTGGGTGAGCATGCTTGTGGGTGTAGAAGATCCACTTGAAGGATGATTGTTGTCAGAATGGTATGAAAAGGAGAATGAGAGGGAAGGATTTCAGCTGATTTGTTTGGAAGAGCTTCACTGTGGCTGATTTTTCTCAGAGGAGCTTCTGATCTCTTTAGAGGAGCACCAGTCTTTCCCTTTACCTTGGGCATCGTCTCCTGGATTTCAGTGCAGATTCTTCAGTGTCCAGCACTGGGCTTTTGGTTGCTGGAGCAGATTCTTTAGCTTCTAGAACCAACACTTTGGTCTCCTCAGTCTTCCATGGTTGATCCTTCTGCCTCCTGATATGGCCTTCAAAGGGACATTTCCTTGGGTTCCAGGGCTTTGGCTGAATCCTTCAGATCTCCATGGCAAGGACAGATCTTTCACTATCTTCTAAATTTGCCTCTATGGGCAGCCATTGTAGGCCAGTCTTGTAAATGTCTGTATCCTACATTCAATCTGATTCAGAGCATGTGCAGTCTTTTGAGGTGCCTTGCCCTGGCCCCACAAGCTAAAGCAGCACTAATACAATGACCCATTACTACGTATTTTTTTTTACAATTACCAGCAACATAACTGAATGAAATTAAATCATGTTTGTGGAATGCTAGCTGTGTACTTGACCATGATGAAAGGTTAACATGCGATATGATTAGCATGTTCAATAATCATGGTCAGTGTTTAATGGGAGAAAATGAAGGAAGACACGGTACTGTTGAGCACTAATCATTTCTGACTTTTAAGGACTAGGGAGTCATTCTTTTAAATTTGTGTCTGAAGTTCTATGATTCTGGAAGGATGTTGTCACCGGGAGAAACTAAGTGAACACTAGGTGACAAAGGAACTCCATGTTATTATCTATGTAATTTCTTATGGACCTAAAAATTTCACAATAGAAAGTTTAAAGTAAAATTCCACTTGAATGCGTGAAAGTACTCTTATGATGGAAGAGAAGGTATTGCAAGTTTCCTGAGCAGTGGAGCTTAGAGTTCAGCTGCAAAGGCTCTAGGGTCCCGCTGTGGCCTCTATGATAATCAACACTGCCATTTTGCTTTACTTCTCTTTTTTGTATTTTACAGTGGGTTTGCAATGACAGCACTCATCTCTCAGGGCAAGACCAGGCTACAGGCAGATGCATGGGAAGTCTGGGAGACGCCCAGGGCCTGCGCAGCCCTCAGGGGAATGAATGCTGTGGGACTCTCCAGCCATACCTCAAAGTGGCCAGTGAAGAGACTCTTCCCTCAGTAAGAGCAGGACCCAGGGGTACAGTGAGAATGCTGGTTACCCTAGGGTGGGGGGGTTCCTGGAAGGGCACGTGGGTGGCTTCAGGGAAGTGGAAGTTTCTGTAGGTTGATCTGGAGGGTAGCTACCCTGGTACCACATCGGGCTGTTCAAGGTAAATATCTGGGCTCCTTCATGGATTATACTTGAATCTTAAATACCCAAGTATAAGTGAATATTGGTATCATTGAACATTTAGGGGGAAAATATCGAAAACTGAAAGATTGGGTCTCTCTTTTACACCGAAGTTAATTTTAATAATAACTAGAAAAGCTATTGGTATGTAGTTATCCGTTTTCTGGAGGAAGAAGGACATTTCCCAGGATTAAAGGCAATGAAGAGCATCAGTGAACAGCACATGCGTGAAAATACTCATAGAGCTACCAGATGGTAGTCACCCTGCTCCCCAGCCCCTGACACCCAGGAGTTACTCAGTTAATATCTGTGGTAACAATTAAATCAATGACTCACAAAGGTTTTTGCTGGATGCCTGCAGTGTGGAAGGTGTGAGGGAGAATGGGACAGGCCATGCTCCACCTAAGAAGCTCTGGGTAGCGTCCTCACTGGCAGGGAATTCTTGCGCAGGTAAAGATGCCTCTGGGGGCACCCTGGGTCTTTGCAGTAGGGCAGCAGCTTGTTCCCAGTAGGCAGAGTCCATGCTGAAAGCCTCTTCCTTCCCAGCCTGCTGCATCAGCTGCCCCGGCTCTGCTCCTCCTGGGGAATCCAGAGAGCAGCAGTTAGGACTGGTTACTAGGAAGCAAGTTTTGGACTATTTATATATTTATTTATTTATCTGTTGGAGATGTTTCTACTTTTTAAATATTTTTTCAGTACCTATTTGTAGTACATAATGATTACATTTATCATGGGTAGTTGGTACATGTGCCTAACACATCTTTGTTCTTGTTATGTCCCCTTACCTTCCCTTTCCTTCTCCCTCCCCCATCACTTGGCCCCTCCCCTTTTACAAAACATCTGTCTCCTAGTTTCCTATTATCTGTCTTTTATTTTGCTGTTTATTCATACTTTGGGTTATAAGAGAAACCATGTGATATTTAAATTGTGTGTCTGATTTACTTCACATTATGCTTAGGCCTCAGGGCCACTAACCTGGAAGTGATTTCCTAAGCTGAGGCCCTTTGCCCAAGAAGTTGTTTCCCAGCTACAGATTCTTCTGGACTGTTTTCCTTGGGCATAATCGTGACAGATCAGGTAAGGACCCAGCTAATCACTACAGGAAAAGAGACATACTCAGAGATGTGTGCACTGCTTATTTTGCTTTGTGCAGTTCAGAGGTTCCCAAGGTCCAGGAGAATAAAGGCCACTGACCGGAAGAGACTTAGAAGCTGCAGAACTAAGCTGGATCCATTTCCTTTCTGAGTACTCATTTTTCTGAAGATACTTCCTTTGCAGACTACAGATGATGCTCAGTTAGTTCTATGGGAAACTGTTGAAACTCAGCCTGGGGAGCCAGGAACCGTTTACCATCTCTTCTCCACAGAAGGAGCAAGCGGAGCACAGAGAGTCTGTTCCTCACCCAAACCCGACAGTAGCTAAGCCAGTGAAGAGAGGAAATGGAACTCTGATATGTCTGACTTCAAAGCTCATGATTTTAAGTACTGTGTTATGTCACCTCAACTCTGCTCCAAGACAGAAGTTGCCCATAGCTGACAGACTTCATGTGCCAGCAAGGTATGCAAGTGGCCATACAAAAGTATTAATATAGTACTGAGAGTCATGTAGAGAGGGCTTATGCTTTTGGGCCACCTGAACAAGGACACACAGTGGCAAGAAGCGTGCTCACATCTGCATGCACTGCAAAGAAAATCTTACATGCAACATGGGGACAGGGACAAACAGGGAGACACGTGTGCACACACACAGAGCTCCAGCAGAATCACTCCATTTCTCAGACGTTGGTGGCATCACAGTAACCCCAGGAGATGGGGCTTATTGTAGTAACCCTATGCCACTTACCCCTGAACGGAAGACCTCAAAGATGTCCCCGACATCTCTGCTAGGTGATTTGTGTTGTCTTTAGGCTAAGCGGGAGCAGATGTCCAGCCTGTGCTATGTGGCAGCCACCTGGGTGTGTGTCAGGGCAGATAGGAGCCTCTGGTGATCACAATCCAAGCCCAGGTCTTCCATGAGGCCTGACAGGCCCTTATCCTCCAGTCACTAGCACTCAGCCTTCTCTTTGGCCAGCAGAGGGGGAACACCAGACAAACTTACCGAGCTCCACAGAGCTCACAAACACAGGCATGAGACCCAGGGAGAACAGACGCTCACTAGGGGCCAGAGCTTCTGCACAGCTCATCCTGAGACCCATTAACAAAGACCAAACACTCTATGGGGAGAAGAGCTGGTGTGGCATCTAAGAACAGGAGGAGTGATGGCATTAGCGAATCTCCAGTCCTAAACCTGTCACATCCCCAGCCCTCGGGAACAGAGGCAGCTGAGGAAGAGCTTGTGTGTTCTGGTTTTGGAATGTAAAGAGAAGCTCACTTCCCCTCCAAACGTGGCAGAGAGCACCACAGAGCCACAGAGCCCTGCCATGCAGTGTGTGGGCAGACACTTGGTGCCCTCTTCAGAGACCTGCTCTTGTGTGTGTTGGCCTATGATTTGTGACTCCACCTCTCCTTTTGTAGCTCCACCTCCACTTTGTGGCTCCATTCCAGCCTGGAGGCTCTGATTCCCCCATGATGCCAGGACTTTCCTGGCTTGTATGGGATCCCTTCACTACCCTGGAACATGGACTGTTACCTGCTTCTTAATGATGTTTTTGTTTTAAATTTTATTTTAAAGAGAGAAAACCCCAGCATTTCAAATCACAATATTAGAAGAGTAATAATGGCCGGTACATTGTGTGTTGTCATCTTTAAATTAGTTACTCAATATAGAAGTTAACAGCATTTAATTGTTTAAACAATATTAGCACAAAACTTTCTTTTCAATGAACTGAGAGAAATTAGTAGTATACCTACCTCAATTATCATATATATGTATTTTTTCCTCTTATTTATTTTCACCATTTCACCATCCTAGTTTCTCTTCCCTTTTAGAATTTCTTCACATTTTACTGTATCTATTGTACATTTTGGATCTTATTTATTTTCTCAGTTTCTCACACTAGGGAAACATATGATGTGTGGACATGTGCATCTGGTTTATTTCACTGAAGAGTATGGTCTCCAGTTGCATCCATTGACCTATAAACGTCTCGGGGTTATCATTCCTTATGTCTGAGTAGTAATCCATTGTATAAGAAGACCACCTCTTATTTATCCATTCCTTGGTTGATGGGCATTTGGGTTATTTCCAAGGTCTGGGTATTACAAATTGTGCTGCTATAAACATGGGTGCACATATATTGCTGTGGTATGATGTTTTTCATTCTTCTGGGAACATACTCCAAAAGAGGAACAGAGGGGTCAAATGGACCTCCAATCCTAGTGTTTTGAGGAATCTCCACACTGATTTCCACAGTAGTTGCACCAGCCTGCATTGCTACCAACAGTGGAAAGGGTTCCTTTTTCCCCCACAGCCCGTCCAGCATTTGTTATTGATTGATTTCTTGATAATAGCCATTCTTCCTGGGGAGATATGGAATCTCAGCATTGTTTTAATTTGCACTTGTCAAATGACCAATGATGTTGAACATTTTTTCATGTATTTGATTGCTGTTTTTACTTCTTCTGAGAAATGTGTATTGCTGTTTTTACTTCTTCTGAGAAATGTGTATGGGCATCTTAGCTGCCCATTTCTGAATTAGACCTTTAAATTTGGGAGATCTGATTTTTTAGAGTTTGTTATATGTTTTCAATAGTAATTTTTCGTCTGAGAAACAGTTGTCAAACATTCTTTCCCATATTGTGGTTGTCTTTTCACTCTGTTGGTGGTTTGTCTTGCTGTGAAAAAGCTTTTTAATATGGTGAGATCCCAGTTGTTGATTCTTTGTGATAATTCTGGTGTGATGAGATTTTTATTCACAATCATTGTGTATACCAGATTTAGTGTTTCTATTTTAATATTTAGATCTTTGATCCATTTCAGATTTAGTTTAGTGGATGATGAAAGATATAGGTCCCATTTTAATCTTTGTCATGTGCAGAGCCAGTTTTTCAGCACCATTTGTTAAAGAGGCTATCTTTCCTCCAGTGAAAGTGTTTGGCACTCTAATCTGTTCCATTGATCTTGAGGCCTGTGGGTTTTTTTTTTTTTTTACCAGCACTATTCTGTTTTTATTTCAGTAAGTTTACAGTATTAATTCAAGTGAGGGAATGTGATGTTCCCTGCTTTGCCTTTATTGCCCGATATTGTATTTGCTATTTTAGGTCTGTTCTGGTTCCAAATGAATTTTCAGGTAGTTTTCTCTAGTTCTGTGAGATGTACTGTTACAATTTTGAGTGGAATTGCATTAAATCTGTATAACAGTTTTGGGAGTTTGGCCATGTTTACTATATTGGTTATTTCTATCCAAGGGCAAAGAATATATTTTCATTTTCTGATACCGTCTATCTACTTGATCAGACTATTGTGATTTTCAATGTAACGGTCTTTTACATTGTTCATTAGATTGTTTGCTACATATTTCATTTTTTTGGATACTATTGTGAAATGTGTTGTTTCTTTAATTACTCTCCAAGTGTGTTTGTTATTAATGTACACGAAGTCTTTGACGTTGGAGTGTTGGTTTTCTATACAGATATTCTACTGAATTTGGTTATTAAATCTAGCATTTTTATACTGGAATTTTTTGAGATCTTCTATGTAGAATATCTTGTCATCTACAAATGAAGATAATTTAACTTTTCCTTCCCTATGGTTATTCCTTTTATTTCTTATTCTTGTCTAATTGCTCCAGCTAACATATGTAAGGCTATGTTGAATAAGAGTAGAGACAGTGAATATCATTTTCTTGTTCCTGATTTTAAAGAGAATGATTTCAATTTTTGTCCATTTCAAATGATGTTGACTGTTGATTTGTCATAAATTCCCTTTATCAGATTGAGATAAACACCATCTATCAAAATTTTCTGTAGGGTTTTTTTAATATGAAAAGGTGCTGGACTTTGTCAAAGCTGTTTCTACGTCTACTGAGATGATCAATGATTTTTGTCCTTGACTCCATGAATGTGGTGTATTACATTTTTTGATTGACATATGTTGAACTACAGCAGGGAGGAAGCAGACAGTGAGCCTGACTGCTGTAAGGACTGAGGAGAGGGTGTGGAGGCTCAGAGAGGTGGTGCACACCCACCTTCCTTCAGTCTGGATCTCAGGATGGAGGCTGTGTGGAGCCAGCGGCACATCGGGCAAAGGCAGCCTGTGTGGCATAATGGTCCTTGGGGTGGGGAAAGCTGCTGACAGCCTTGGGGCTGGCCCTGTGACCCACAGATGGGCAGTGAGACACCCCTGGGCATCCAGCTCTTAGCGAGTGACAACAAGAGTCCCCCATGGACCCCCACAGGGACTGCTGCTTGGCCACTCTCCAGTCACACTGCCCAGGATCCCACATGACCACCCAGACAGGATCACACACACAGCTGCACACATGGAATCACACAAACACTGCCACATATGTGCATACAGAAACGATCACACATACTCAGAGAAAATCACACATGCACATGCACATGCACACACCTGCAGGATGTACACAGATTTCCATAAGACAGAAGCGAAAGTTCTATTATGGAGCAAATTTGCTCTGCAGGTGTTTTGCAGCTCTCGGTTTCCTCAAATGTACAAAACTCTTTATGGTTGAATCCAGAAAAACGCCTTGCAGGATGAGAAAAGTCTAAAGGTGTTTTACAAACTAGTGTTTGCAATATGCATGAGGCTCTATGAGTTAATACAAGCTAAGCTCCTAAACTTTGGAGGATTCCTGAACGAACACATTGGAAGCATTGTGCATTTAGCATCTCCTCATGGAGGGAGACGCCAGGGCACACTAAACAGAAATAAAACACAGAAAATGCCTGCATTAGAGAAGGTGATTAAATGTCCCCCCACTCTCACAAATGGCTCTGCTCTAAGGACCTTGGGGAAGGTTCCTTAGGAAGGAGAGAAGGGGAGAGCACCCATCTAGCACCTTCAGAAGTCGAGTCCTGTGCAAACAAAGTGGGAGGTGGAGATTTAGAACACCACTCCACCTCCTCCGGATTCTAAGGAGGGACCTTGAGGGCATCAGTGCTGGAGATGGGATTGAGTGGTGGCTGAGGAAGAAAGGGGTGGAAGGAGCCCTGGCAAGTTGGAATTGGAATCCATGTGCACTCACAGTGGTCAGTGCAGAAACTTTCAGTGGAAAGCCTGCGGTGTGGCAGTGTGGGCATCCCAGCTCTGTCAGCTGAGACGGCAGAACAGGGGCCTCAAGTGTCCACTATGTGCATTTGGAGCCTGGACATTCCTTGCTCAGTAGCTGTCTGTGCTCTCCAAAATGTTGGTCAGCATCCCTGACTTCTGTCCACCAGATGGCGCTAATATCTTCCTCAGCTAACTGTCCTTTGGGCAAATCCTGGTTGGTGCTGGCTGGATCTTGGAGACACTGAGGAGCATTTGTGAATCTTAGCTCTACAGCAGCGACCCCTGCAGGTCATGAAAATCCTATCACGTGTGTCTTCACTACCTGCCTGCATCACCCCAAAGCCACACCCTCACAGTGCCCAGCTGAGGGCAGAGCCCCACTCCCATCTGCCCTCAGTGGGAAGCACAGGGCTCCATGGTAGGGATGCTCCCACCAGGGTGTGCTCTGGCCTGGGTACTGCACTGGAAGTCTGGTCCCATGGGACAGGACCAAGAGGTGGTGATCCTGACAATGGGGGGCCTATGGGCACCAGGTTCTGGGCAGCATGGGGAAACATCCATGCGGGATGATGTGTGGGTGCCTCCTGCAGTGCTAAGTGTAAGACCTCGAGGACTTGTCACACAGCCAGGCATCCTTTGCCCGGCCCCTTCTGCAGGCACCATGTCCTCCTTGCATCTCTGTTTTGTTGTAATGTGGCCAAGAGGCCTTTCCTGGACTGCAGAGCATGCTGCTGGGACTCTACATCCACCCAATAAACCACCTTCCTCTGTGCAGTGCTGCAAATCAGGTGTTCTGTTACAGCAACAAGAGACATGCAAAACAGGATGGGAAGAAAACCTGATGATAGATAGATGATAGATAGAAGATAGATATAGACAAATAGATATACAGAGATAGATGATTCACAGATTGATAGCTACATATAGGCAGATATAAAGATAGATGATAGAGAGATGATTGATAGAGAGATGATAGATAGACAGATATTGATGGATAATGCCAGGTACTGTTCTCAGCACCTCACAAACTGTATCTCCTTTAAAATGAGGAGAAGGCGTTATTCAGTGGAGGGCTAGCAAGGATGATGCCTCCAGGACTTAAGAGCATTGGCAAGCGAGAAAGTGTGCTCAGTAGTAAAATGTTTGCTTAGTATTCTAGAAGCCCTCATTCAAACCCAGCATCCAAACCCAAAGTTAGCGCAGTCCAGATGTCTGTTTCGCTTGGCCATTTTGAGTACATGTGCAACACGGGCTGCTGGGCCCCTGGAGGACAAAGTGGAGCAGAAGCAGATTGGGTCCCCATCCCTGCCCTGGGGCATGTGCCCTGCATGCCAGATGGCCATGGGCGCCCAGTCACATTAGCAGCTTCTGACACAGCAGAGCGCAGCACGGACTCACGGGTGCGGGTAGTCATGGCCACTCCTGTTGTGCTCATGGGAAACACGGAGACACTAAGCCAGGGACCAGTGGCCACATCCTCATCTCTGGCGGGAGCCACAGGGGACAGCAGTGTCATGCTCTGAGACAGGGCCATTGGTGGAAGGGCAGCTCTGTGGGCTATAGGAGGAAACGCTTCTTCACCTGCTCTTGGTGCTTGTCACCTTAGTACCTCGGAATGAATGACAGAGCTCGCACTCTCCTTACCTCTGTCTGAGCCCACTGAAGACAGACAGGGGCTGGTTCTCTGGTGAGCGCTGTGTCTGCCATGTCCTCGGCCCATGCTGTTCACAGCAGTGTCTGGGACCAAGCTGGTGGGGAAGGTGCCAATCATTTGCTACCCAAGAGTTCCTGGGAGACATCACATGGGGCGGGCAGCAGGGAGGGTTCAGCCCACAGCCCAGCAAGTGGGTCTTGCCTGTGTCATGCAGGGGCCTCGGTATCACCCAGAGGCCTCAGTGACCCTCGGGCCGGCCAGCCAGAAACACAGCCCCTCTCTCAGGCTCCTGCCAAATTAGCCCTGGGTCATGGGCCATGTCTCAGAGATGCCAGTGGTGCTGGGAACAGGGGCGGCTGCCTGGCAAGAATGTGTGTGGTGTGGCAAGAATGTGGTGTGGTGTGCTCCTGGAGGGACCCTTGGGCACAGGTGGGAGCCTGCTGCAGCCAGGAAGATGAGTCAGGGAACCCAGAGGTCCCTAAGGTCACCCACGCTTCAGCCTTACACGCTGTCACGGGGATGGCTGAAGGGAAATGGTATGGAGGTGATCCCAACCAGATCTTGAAGAAAAGGGAGTCACAGTGCTGAGCTGTGTGTTCCCTGCCTGCACTGTCACAGAGGCAGCTTCAGAAGTGCAGGACACCTTGGCATCTCCAGCCCTGCCTCCTCCCCCAGTCTGGGACACAGGTCCAGAGATGACTATTGCACAATATCCTGGTCCCACACACCGACCAAGCAAGGGCTGAGTCACCACTCGCAGAATGGATGATCTGGGATTCCCTAGGCTCGCTCGAAGGCCTGTTCCTGCCCTGCAGCCCAGTGGGCTCTGCCTCAAGGCCCAGCATCCAGCTTGGGAATGGGCCACTGTCACTCTGAGCTGAGTGTCTCCTCCTTTCACTCTGAGCTGAGTGTCTCCTCCTCCTCCCTGGCATTCAAGCATCCTGGGCAATAATCGAAGGCAAAGAGGAGGGTGCAGAGACACAACATCCAGGAATGGTTTTCAGTCCACACATGGAGGCCCAACTCCAAAGCAGGGCTCTGCTGAGGGCCATGTGAGGTCCCTTCTAACCTGCAGGTATGAACCTGATCAAAAGCCACATGCCCTGAAGCCACAGCATCCTCTGTGAGAGCACATGCACATGGGCTGGTGCTCTGCTGGGGCTGCAAGGGGGACACCTGTGAGCACCATGGGATAATGGACAAGGGCGGTGCCAGCCCCAGAACTGCGACAGCAGGTGCATGTGAACAGCACCTCTACTGGTGTAGGACCCCATCACCAGTCTCAACTCGCCTTCCACCATGAGGCACTGGCTCAGTTCCACCAACCAGGAGCATCTGTGCCTGTCTGTGGTGGTAGAGGCAAGAAGAGAAGGCATCCAGATGGGTCACAGCTACCACCTACCAGCACAGGAGCCAGGGAGCCGGGCAGAGAGCAGTGACCTCCAGTGAGACACTCGGGAGCTGCCCAAGCAGAGGCGGAGAGACCCCGCCCCCTGCTTTCTGCAGCCCGGACTCCAGAGAAGCCAGGGGATGCGGGTTTGAACATCACCCTGCAGGCTTTGCCCCTGGCTGCTTCTGCTCTCACTGGGATCCACATGACTGGGAGGTGGACGGCCTCTGTGTCATGAGTCTGTCCCCGTCTCTCTTCGAAACAACTCAGTTTACCTCACAAGGGAGACGGTGTTGGGGAATTCTGGGTGCCTTTTCTAGGGCCCTGGCACTGTCTTCATCTCGCCCTGGACCCACACAGAGCCATGGAGCCTGAATGTGGGTGCCCTAAGGGGAAGGGAGCCTGGGAAACCACACCCATAGCACTGGGCAGGAGGTGGAGGCACTGTGCTCTGCAGCCCACAGATGTCACTGTCCCAACTTGTTCTGTGTTTCACAGAGAACTAAGGGAGAGGAGGTGGAAGCCCGGAACTAGTCAAAAGCCAGCCGTGTTTAAGGGGGCGCAGGGCAGCTGCCTTGATCTCTGCTGTTGCGCAGCATGAGTTTGCACCCTCGTCACACCACACTGCACATGTGCACAATTCACAGGCGCGTGGACAAACTTTGGAAGCAATTGTTGACCCCAAACTGCAGGCCCCACACGGCTTCCTCTGCCCTCCATGCCCAGGAAAATCCCAGGAGGGAGCTGGGCCGGCCCAGTATGGGCACCTGCAGAGCCAGGCAGCAGAACCTGAAGGCAGAGAGCTGGCCTCACTGGGCCCTGGCAGCCCCTCAGAAGGAAATGAGAAAGGGCGACAGGCTCATCTGCGCACAGGAAGAAGTGAGGGGAACCGGGTCCCCTACATCGGGAGGACAAGCCTGGGGGCTGAGCCAAGGAGCCCGAAGCCTGTGTCTCCCGCCATCTCAAATGGCAGCTGCAGTGGGGCCAGGATCAGTGGATTCCAGGTCTTGTCCACATTGCAGCATGTGCTGCCCAGGAAGCCAGCACTGGCCAGCTCAGGCCCATCCAGGGCCACCAAGGAACAGACAAGGCTTGCTCCCTCTTCCTGCCGAGGCCAGTGAGAGGTCTTGCTCAGCTTGGTCTCCAGGCCTGCGAAGTGAGGCCACCTCTCCCATTGAACAGGGAAAGCATACAAGACAAGGAGCGGCCTGGGGACCACAGCTCTTGCCCGGCCCTGCTCACTCAGCCCCAACCCTCCCTTCCCAGTCTGGCCTCCTCCACACCATCTGGCCAGCCCTGAGTCACCCCAACTTCCACCATTCTTGAGCCCTGCTTGGCAAGGAATCCCATCCCAAGCAATGCACTGTCAGATGGGGTCATGGACTACTGCCCCTGCCTCACCCCTTGTGCCCTGGACCCTACTCCACCAAGCATGGGTCCCAGCACAAGGAGGCAGAGGTGGAGCAGAGTCCGGGCCAGCTGGCCTGCCCTGAGGGAACAGCAGCCTGCAGCAGGCTTTGTGTCATCTCCTCCCAGGCCCTGGGTCCTGAGGGAGGAGGACAGGACCATGGCCCTGGCATGGAGTTGAGGGCAGTCCTGCAGGGAGGGCAGCTAGCTAGAGAGACGGGTCAGGGCCTCAGTGACAACAATCCACAGTTCTGAGGAAGTTCAGGTCAGCAGTCCTTGGAGTCCTTCTCAGTGTGGCCCACCAGTGCAGGGACAGCAACTGGGGGCCTGGGCCCAGGTGAGTGTCTCAAGGGAACATCAGGGCCTCTCCTAGGGTCCCCTGGGGTCCTTCCCAGCCTCCTTATGGGCTCAGCTGCCCAGAAACAAGCAAGCACCAGGCTGCTAAATGCAGTTTCTAGTAAGTCCAGACACTCAAGGCCAGAGTGAAGGCTTTGGTGATGAAAATCAAAAGGCAGCCTTAGGGGAGACCAGGGCTCTTGAAAGGGCTTCCACAAGGAGCTCCCTGATGCTGACAGGGCACTGTGACAATTTCACGTGACAGGGACATCCTGCCACCTCCCTGTTGTCCTGTGTTCCAGGGCTCAAAACTCTGCCCAAAAACTGGCCCTGCCTGATGACTGTCACGACAGGATTCTGTGCCTGGGGGTGTGTTTGAAACCCATAGGGTCACCTTGTCTTACTAGTGGGTTCCCAGAAGAGGTGCACCCAATGCCAAGGCCTGGGGAAAGCGGCTGGACAACAGGGAGCCTGCCAGGTCCCAAAGGGCTTTATGTAGCTGGCACTGAGCAGAGATGCAGTCCACCCTCTGGACCCTAGAGACCAAGGGCTGGCAGTGCCATCTGAGGGCCTGTGGTGAGGGCCTGGGGCTACTGCATCACAGCATGGTGAGTGCATCCTAGGATAGGAGGGCGGAATCACCAGAGATGAGAGGGAGTGGGAGATGGGAGTGGAGCTCCTTCTTCACAGCAGCCCCTCTGGGAGCCAGCCCTTGCCACCAGGTCATTCTCCGTGTCTCAAGCTAGGCTATGGGCCCAGTGACCTCCCACCAGAGCAGGCTCTAAAAGCCTCCCCCAAACGCAGCGTCATCACACGGGGACCCAGCTTCCAGACATGCATGTGGGTGGCCACACTCAGACCCCATCCCACCCCAGGGACCAGCATCCCCCATAGCTCACAGCAGAAACAGAGGAAGCAGGATAAGGGGAACCTGGACACCCTGCCCTCATCCATGGGGAAAGCTAACCACAAAAGTAAGGCCACAGCTTCCATCCAGCCTGTGACCTCGCACTCACAAAGACACGGCATGTGCTGTGGTCCACACTCCACTTGAACCTGCACATCCAGCACCACAGTGCTGTGGTCCCAAGGACCACGTGTGCAGCCCAGGCCCCAGCTGGGCACTGCTAAGTGGTGGGCTAGGGTCAAGCCATGCAGGGGACCATGGAGACCCCTCTGGGCTTCCTGCTTTCCCCAACACCAGTGTGACTACACAGCTGGAGAACATAGCCCACCTAAGACAACACAAACCCAATCATCTAGTTTGTGACTTTTTCTCAAATTTGTAGTTTTTCAAGGTGAAACACAAGCTCTGTGCTACTCTGTCTTCTCCTGTCTTCTTTCAAGGTCCCCCGCTGCAAGGGCCCTCAGGACAGCCACCTGTCCTTGGCTGTCCCAGAACTCTGTCCCTCCCTCCCACAGTAGCAGTACCAGAACTGGACCTGTGGCTCACGACCACCCTGAGGAGGTGACTCAGCCCTGGTGACTAAGTGCCAGGACAGACACAGCACTGCTCAAAGCCCATGAATCACACGGGAAGTGAGGAAAACTACTTGGGTCAGACCCTCCCATCCACACAAATAAAGCAAGCATCAGAGAACCCACATGCGATAAAGGGGAATGAAACTCTTCAGTTTTCTTATCTCTCTCCTGTCTCTTGCAACTCCCACCAGCAGTGAGACCCAGGGAAGGCACTGGACGTTTGTGTTCCTGTAAAATGTCCCCCAGAGCAAGAAGCATCTGTGCTGCGGTTTTCTTTCCTCTTTGACTCCCTTGGAGCTTTGGCATTTGCTTCTGTCCCACCCTGTGCACAGCCAGTCCTGGGGCGTGCTGGCCCATGTCCTGCTGTGGCCAGGGTGCGGCCCCACAGAGGGACCCTCGGGAAAGGCAGCTTCTGGAGGTGCCTCCAGCCAGGGCCTCTTTTCTGCCCTAATTCCTCTTCTCAGGAAAATAGATACTGGTCAGTCAGCACTTGCTGGACACACAAGTGCTGATGGGCTTCCTCTGGGTCTTTGCTTCCCTGACCAGAACACTTCCTGTCCTCAAAATCCCATGGCCACAGTCATCCAACCTACATTCAGGCTCCACAGAAGGAACCCAAGCTCTATATCCTAACCCTAACACTAACCTCTCCTGGGCTGGATTCCTGCCAGGCCTGCTCCTTCCTGAGCCCGGGCTTTGGTGGCCACGTGGCCCCCAGCCGCCCACATCCTCCCTGTCCAGGGAGGAAGAGAACCAAACACCAGGCTGAGGAAACAACAGGAGGGAAGCTCAGAAAGGAAGCTGAGGCAAGGATGCAACTCAGGTGGTCACCTGGTGGGTTCCTCCCTGGGACACTCAGGAGCAGGAGCAGATTCCAGCAATGGACAGGCAGGGAATGGGCCAAGTGGAACACCGGGTAGCTGGCCTGTGGGTGAGGCTCAGGATAGTGACGGAGGGTCACTCTGGGCAAGGCTTGCTAAGTCCTTCAGTTTAGACACCCACTCGGGGCATGTCACCACATGCAGACACCATTCCAGGTGTCCACTGGGGACAGGGGAGCAGAACAATGGGTTCCCCAGGGGAGAAGTAGGAGTGGCCCTTGGGCTCTGAGGTGTACCCCTCTACCACCCCCACAGCCCCACTGTGGTCCCCTCCCCAGGGCCCTATCCCTAGTGTCCACACTGAGACAGCAGGTCACTGCTGCCATGCCAGAGCCCCCTGGCTCCTGCTCCAAGGACAGCAAGCCTCTGTCCCTGGCCTGCCCAGCCTTTGCCTCTGTTGGCCCTGTGTCCTGCTCTAGGCAGAACTTCGTGTCCCTTTTGTTCTGGGAGTCTGTCTTCTGCCAGTGTCCAGTGCCCCAGCCTCTGTCCCCAGTCCTTCTTCTCCTAGCAGAGCCCCTGTGCTTCCCTGACCTGGAGTGTTGTCAGCCAGCCCCAAATTCCCTCCCTGAAGCTGGGGCTCAACCACCATCATGCAGGGCCATGGGGCTGGAATGGGGACAGTCCCCACGGACACCTGTCTTTCTGGTCTCCAACTCTCACATTCCAAAGACCACACACACACACACACACACACACACACACACACTCACGGTCAGTATAAAGCTCTGAAGCTCATGAAGAACTGTCCTGTATCATGAAATGTCATTTGGTATAAAAATTAAATGGACATTTTATTAACATGATCTCCCCTGTTCTTTTCACTTTCCTTATGTGTCTACTGGAAGGTTACAGCCATGTACAGTTGGTGTCCCAGCTCCGTGGGGGCCGCACCAGGTGTCACCTCCATACTCAGCCACCTGTGCCCATCTCTGACCTGCTGCGACCTGGCTGCAAGTAGTACTTGGTAGAACAGTTGATTGACTGACTGATCCTGAGTCCTTAAGGAGAACCCTTAATCCTTCCCAAGTAAAGGGGAGTCACTCCTCCTTGGCAGAGCCAAGGTGAGGGTGTCAGGAGATCAGGAGTGAGGAGGGCATAGGAGGAGAAGCAGGAAGGCCCCCAGCCAGGAGGAGAGAGGGACAGAAGGGGAGTGGCCAGCACTGGAGAGGACAGCAGGAGGAGGGGCACCAGGAGAGGAAGGTCTGGCTGAGAGGTAGGGAGGGTAGGATGGGAGGGGCTGGAGTCTGGGAGGATAAAGCAGAGCCACCCAGGCCAGCTCTGTGGCCTCTGCATCTGCCCTCTTCTTGCTATAGCTCTGGCTTGGTGTCCTACAGACATGGCCTCATCCCTACGTGTCCCTGTGCTGCTCCTGGTTGTCCTGGTCTTGGGCCTGGCCATGACCTCTGTGGCCTTGAAATCCTCCAGAAAGAGGCTTCACCTAATGCACAAATTGGAAGAGGGAGATATTTTGAACGAGGAGGTACAGAAAGCAGTGGACTTCGCTATGCAGGAACACAACAAGGACAGCACGGACCAAAACCTCTTCCGTGTGGCACGGATAGTGCAAGTCCGACAGCAGGTGCGTGGACACCAGAGGGCAGCCCGGGATGCGCGGTCCTCCTGTACATTCTGCCACTCCCCTCCCTCTGCTCCCTGCCCTACCCCTCCCACTGCGCATCTGGGTGGGACACAAGCTCTGCAGCCCCTGGCCTCATGCAGGGATCTCACCAGGATGGATTCCTATGCAGTCCCTGGGGTCCCTGCAGGCCTTAGTGGGTGTGACCCTGACGCCTGCACGTGAAGCCTGGCCTAGACCCTGGTGGGCTCTGTGTCAGACATCTGGGCCTTAAACCTGGTTCCAATCCCAGCTGGCAGAAACACCGGTTGCCAGACCAGAGTCAGTGTCCCTTGGATTAACACTCCTGATCACCTGCTTCTGGACCAGGAACCGTGTAGAATGTGAACCAAGTGACCACACAGCAGGGACAGGCACCCCACTCCTGTTCCCTTCTTTCCTGAACTCCACCCCATTTCCTTCAGCTCTTGGCTCTGTTAGGACCTCAGATTTTCAGAGTAGGCACAGCTAAAGAAGAGGGCATCCTGGGCCCTGCGCCTGTCCCTCCCAGGGTCACCCTTCCCCATGTGGGCCCTGATCCCAGCTTCCCCTAGCATGTGGAGCTGCATGTGGAGAGCGTGGATCCTGCTGGTCCTTGGGATGCACCCTACAGTGGACACCATCTACTCACAAGGACTTGTGCTTCACACCCACAAACTCGATTGACCATAGTAAGCCACACTAACACCAGTCACCACAGAGCCTCACAGTGTGGCGGCTGTCCACTGAAGACACTCCCAGGCCCTAAGCCCATCCTGACTCAGCCTTCTCTCCCCTGGAGCAGCTGCTCTGTGCTGGTGACCTTGGCCTCTCAGGGTCCGCCCAGCTGGGTGTATGCTCCTGAGCCCCAGGGGGATTCCTAGCAAGGACCGACAGGGTGTGAGGGTGTCCCTAATATGGCACAGACTGTGATGTCAATGCCGCCTCTCCTTGTGTGTGTTCTCTATGACATCATGCAGTGAACCCTTAAGGGCTATAAAACAGTCCAGGGGGCTTCCCCCTGAGCCCCAAAGGTCCCTGTGGGCTGCAGGGTGCACCATGCCGCTGAGCCACGGCAGAGGAGTCGCATGGGTGTCTGACCAGGTCTCTGAGGGACCATATCTGCTTGGTCCTCAGGTTGCAACTCCCCTGGAACAGCGTCCAGTGCATCTCGCTGGGCACAGAGCCTACTGGGGGTGGACCTGCCCCACTCCTGGACAGGAAGTGCCAGTTCAACACCCTGGCCGCTCCCTGAGTTGGTCTCCCCTCACAGGGCCCAGCTCAGAGGGTCCAGCCCTGGCTCCTACCTGCCTGCTCTGCTTCTGTCTTGCTCAGGTGCACTAGGCCCCTCTTGGTAGCTCTTTGTAGGGACCAAGGTGAACATCAAGTGGGACCATCTGGCAGGAAGATGGGGAGCAGTGTGGCTGGGACAGGTTCAGCCTGAGCCCTGGTGAGAGCAGTGAGTCCAGCCCAGGGAGTAACCACGCACTGAGGTAGACAGAGCACCTCGGCTCACAGAAGCCGAGTGAGTCTCGGCTTCTGCCCTAGGTGGTGGCTGGCATGAACTACCACCTGGACTTGGAGATCGGCAGGACCCCGTGTGAGAAGAACATGTCCAACCAGGTCAACTGTCCCCTCAGTAAGGAGCCGGTATGAGCTGCATGTGGGCAGGGGCATCGCACATACTGGGGTAGTGTGTGTGTGTGTGTGTGTGTGTGTGTATCTGTCTGTGTGTCTGGGGTTGAGATGGTGTGTGCATGTGTGCAGGCACATGTGGAGAGTTGCATGTGTGCACATGTGTGGGTCATGTAGGGAGACAAATGTGGATGCACATGTGTCGTGACATGATATGAATATACACACATGTAGACAGTGAAAAAGTGCACACACGTGAGTGAGGTAGGAAGTGAATGTGTCCATATGTATGTGTCATATGCACATGTGTGTCAGTGGGGACGTAAGTGTGTGTGGTGTGGTGGTCAGTAGATACCTTCAGGTTGGGGGGCATGTGAGTGTATGTACCTACACATCTGTTCACCTGTGGGGTACCAGAGCTGAGCTGTGCACACAGGCCTGATTGGGGTGTGGAGTGGGACTCTGGGAAGCAGGGTGCTGGGAGGTGACCCCTGCCTTTGGGGTGCTCCTGATGGGCAAGAGGGGCATCAGAGGGCTGGCGAAGAGGAAGAGGGCACTGTGAAATCCTTGCCTCGCCCCACCCGGAGTGAGGCTGTTCAGGTCAGGCCTGAGAGGGCTGAGACCCTGAACTGCCCTTATCCACCAGCATCTCCTGACAGCCAGGACCCTGGAGGCCACCCTGTGGGTGTTGAGTCCCTGTCATCCTGCACACCCTACCTGTCTCAGTGTCCTCAGGCCTGGTTCTCCCCTTGGTGACTCTCACGTTTGCCCTGGGCTGAGGTGGACATGCGGGGGTGGTGAGCCCCTCCCTTCCCAGCATCCCCTGAGCTCCTGGCCCTGCCTGGCTGCTCCCTGGGTGCCATGTGGGTTGAGCACCTGGGATCCCTGAGCTGGGGACAGCGCCATGCAGGGACTGCCCCTCAGCGCCTCCTCCTTTCTGTTATTCATAGCCAGGCCTCCTCCTTCTCTCAATGAAGCCTCAATCACCCTCCCTCTCTTCCTTCAACAGACGCAGCTCTGCTCCTTCATCGTTTACTATAGGGCCCGGAACAAGTATATCCTTCTGAAAAAATTCAAGTGTCACAGTGCCTGAGGTTGTGCTTTGGTCAGACGAAAATGACTCTCCCTCACCCAAGTCCCCTGCACGTCCCCAACCCTAGGATGGAGCCCAATCCTAATGCAGTCTGCTCAGTGCCCCAGTACCCACGCGCCAGGGCAGCAGGCTCCTCCGTTCAGCATGGACACTCACGAGCTGTCCCCTGTTTCTTTCCCCTGTACTTCTGCACTGCAACTTGGGGGCTTACCTGGCCTCCCCTGCCTTGCTCAATAAAATCTACACCAGCTCCCTTGTGTGGCATGGTCTCAGGGTGCAGGGCAAGGGTTGGGGAAGCTGTCCCCACAGCTTGGTGCTGTGTGACTGTCACAGGGCCCTCCTGGGCACTGTCACACACATGAAGTAGGGCTGAGTGCTGGTTACTGAGGCCCTGCACTCTGTCCCCATCACCCTTTCCCATGGGGTCTACTCTCCTGCCCATTCCTTCCAGCTGTTTGCAGGACCCTGGCTGTGCCCTAGGGATGGGGCTTGGAGAAGGTGACTCACTCAGCAAGCCAGGGTTTCTGCTGCACTCCAGCCTCAGTGACCATCTGAGCAGGGACTCTGGCCCAGGTCTGCCTCACCCTCTGGTGGCTCACAGTGGGGTTTTACTTGACTGAAGGCTAAGAGTCCCTAATGCAAAGCTCTTGGTACCAGAGTGCTCCAGGTCTCCGAGATCTGTTGGACTGTGGGAAATCTTCACATGCCTGATGAGATTTCCTGGGGATGGGACCCACATGTGAGCACCTTGTTTACGTAGCCTGAAGCTGATTGCTATATTATGACTCACTGCAAGAAGAAAGCTTGAATTGGAAGGTCAGAGTGAGACAGCGAAGGGTCCAGCTTAGGTGGCTGGAGGGGTCACCATGAGATGGGGTTCAGGCTGACTATCCACACAGGCAGGGGAACGCTGTCAAGGACTGGCTGGTGGGCTGGGTCTGGGTGGTCAGTGTCTCATCATCTCAGCCATAGTTCTGGGATCTCCAGGGCTGAGGATGGTTTCCTTTTGAGAAGAGTGCCTGGGGTCTTAGTCACTGGGGATCCCCCTTTCCTGGAAGCCAGGTGGGCACAGGTGCAGGTCAGTGGCTGCAGGCTCCATGTCAACCCCTCACCTTGTGCCCTCAGTCCCACAGTGGGTGAGACCTTATCAACTCATGGTTGAGCACCTCTGTCCAGCCAGATCTTAAATGCTCACCAGGCCCCATGCAGAGCTCAGAAGAGTTCTGACCCAGGACTTCCAGTGACAAGGACAGAAATGACAGTCGAGCTGTATTTTGCTGTTAGCAACCTATGAGCCTTGCAGCCGGAGTGAAGAGCAGAGGCTCATGGCATAAATGGTGTGTCAGTCCCTGCTGTCCCAGAGCGGAATGCAGAGCGCACTGGTAAGGAGCAGCTAGCACACGCCTCAGGCTGGGCCCTCAGGTGCTGAGCACCCACTAGGTCAGGGGCTGAGGTCTGCGTGCGGGCAGCAGGGCTCCCTCTGCTGTAACTCTCCCTGGGCACTGGGAGTCCCTGTCACTTCCTCCCCACTCACAGGACTGGGCCTATCTCCACAAGAACTCCTCAGGTTGTCTGAGGAATGCGGACAGACCGCACTTGGAAACCTTACAATAAAAATCCAAAGCAAAACTACCAAGAGCAAAACAGCGTAACTGTTGAGACAGATAATTTAGAATCCAGTCCTGTCAGAATTAGAGCCCTTTTAAGTAGAATATATATGCTTACAAATGTGACTTTGAGTTTACTAATCTTACCATGCTCAAGTTTAGTCATGCTAAGTATTGTAATATAATAAGGAACATAACCTAATAACTGTCTATTTTACAATGCAGGTTGGGAGTGGATTACTAGTATGTTGATGTGTTTTTCTCAAGCTCTCTGCTTTGGAAAGGTTTGTGCACTTAGTGAACCACATAAACTTGACCTCCCAAGAAGTCAGTAATAATTAGAAGTCAGTAATAATTAGCATCACAGAGAAGTTTTTACAAATCAACGTAGCTTTTCACTTTTAAGGCAAAATTTTGAATGTATGTGTCAGTAGTATAGCTATAATCATGATTTTTTTTTTACTAAACACATCTTCAGATTTTAACAATAGTGACAACAAATCAGACAAGGGCTTCAGAACCAGTATTAATGCCCACAAACAGATATTGCCTGATACACAAGTGCATCTCATTTGTACAATAAATTATTGAGTTACTGCAGTGGCTGTGTCAACCACGTACGTGGTAGTTTCCCCGCCTGAATGGCACTGAAGAACAGCAGGAACTTGAGGTTCTATCGACCCTTCCGTAAGTTTCAGGTCCAGATGCCCTGTGTGTGTTGTGTACCACAGCGCTTACTGGTTACCGGGTACGCATCAAACTCACGCATGCGTAGTCCTCGCGTTACGCATCTCAAGTCTCAAGTCTCCCTAATTACCTACACTAACCGGTGTTCATTTAAGCAGAGTTGTAAACTGATCATTTACACAATCCCTGACTGTGCTGCACATCACTTTCCTAGGTAATCGAAGCCTAAAGCAGACAATGGAAGAAATTATCTTGATAAACCACAAACCTTTGTTTTTCAGGGAAGTTTCTCTAAGTTTTTACTGAGAGTGAATCGACACTTTAAGAAACTTTGTGCATATAGTTCAGTTTCATGTTGATGTTACTAAATTCAGTTTCATGTTGATGTTACAAGATTTGATTTTTAAACAAAGCTTTGAAATTTTTGCCAAATTCATCATGCTTAGAAATTCTCTCATCAATTTGTGCCTTACTAACTTCTTTATATAATTTTAAAAAGTTTATTGAGGGGTCCAGGGATTTATCTCAATAGCAAAGCGCCTGCCTGACAAGTATGAGGTCCTGAGTTTCATTTCCGGTACCCTCTGAAAAAAAATTATTGATAGGCTTTAGATATACATGATGATAACATTCGTCATAGGGAATGCGCACCTGTGCATGACGTATCTTGGCTCTTTTATTCCGCTTCTCTCCCTTCAACCCTTCTCCCCCAGCTTATTGACAAAGGCTTTGTTTCTATCTGTTCTCTTTTCTTCTTCTCCCTTCCCTTCCTTCACTTCTCACTCTGTTTCCTTTTCCCATTTGAACATTTTATTACCATTTCCAAATATCTATTATACATTTTGGTCCTTATTTACACAATTAGTTTCCCATACCAGGTAAACAATGCAGCATTTAAACAAATGTGTGCAATTTATTTGACTTAAGACTATGGTCTCAAGGTGCATCCACTTAGCTGGAAATTTCTCATGCTTATCCTTCTTTATGGCAGAGTAGTTTCTACTGTATTTAAAATTTTTTTTTCTTTATACTTTCTTTGGTTGATGGGTATTTGGCCTGTTTCCAAGATTTAGCTGTTACAAACTGTGCTACTCTAAACATGAGTTTTCATATGTCACTGTGGTATGATGCTTTTAATTCTTTCCAGAAGATACCAAAGCTGGGTTGAATGGAACGTCTAGTTCTAGGTTTTGCGGAATCTCCACACTGATTTCCACAGAGGTTGCACCAGTCTACACTGCCACCAACAGTGGGAGCCCTGCCAGCATTCATTAGAGGTTGATTTCTTGATAAGAGCCATTCTTTCTGGAGAGAGATGAAATCTCAATGTTATTTTAATTTGTATCTCCTGAATGTCAGTGATGTTGAATATTTTTTCATATATTCATTTGCAATTTTTACATCTTCATCTGAGAAGTGTCTATTCATTTCAAATGCTTATTTTTTTGCCTGGGACTTTAAATTTGGGGGATTATTTTTCTTTCTTTCTTTCTTTTTTTGAGTTTTTTACATATGCTAGATACTAGTCCTTTGTCTAAGGAACAGGAGACACAAAATTTTCCCATCCTGAGTTGTCTCCTCACTCCCTTGGTGGTTTCTTCTGTTTTGCTGAAGTTTTTTAATAAGATGAGATCCCAGCTGTTGATGTTTTGTGATATTTCCTGTGTGATCTCAGTTTTGTTCTTGACGTCTTTGCCAACTCTGATGTTTCACAGGTTCTACCATTTCTGTCTCCCAGCAGATTTACTGTTTCTATTTTAATATTTAGATCTTCGATCCATCTTGGTTTTAGTTTAGTGCCCCGTGAGAGACACGGGTCTAGTTTTAGTTCACGGCACATGGAAAGCCAGTTTTCCCACCACCATTTATTAAAGAGGCTATCTTTCTTCCAGTAAAGGTGTCTGGCCACTTGTGAAATACAAAGTGGTTGAGTATGTTTGGAGTAGTTTCTGCATCTTCCAATCGTTTCCACTGATCTTCAGGTCTGGTTTTCTTTGTTTGCTTTTATTTTTGTTTTTGTTTTGTCAATTTACTATTCTACTTTTATCACAGTAGTTCCGTAGTATAATTTCAAGTCGGGGATTGTGATGCCCCCTGCCTGTCCTTTGTTGTCCAGAATTGCTTTTGCTATTCTAGGTCTATTTTGGTTCCAAATGAACGTTAGGTTTACTTTCTCTAATTCTGTTAAATATGCTCTTGGTATTTTAATTGGGATTTCAGTAAGTCTGTATAACAATTTTGGAAGTATGATCATTTTCACTATATTTGTTCTTCCTACCCAAGGACAAGGGATATTGTTCTACTTTCTATTATCCTCTTGGATCTCCTTTTTCAGATTACTATAGTTTTCAATGTAGAAGGCTTTTACTTCCTTCATTAGATTGACTCCTAAATGTTTCATTTTTCTCTATGCTTTTTTAAAAGGTGTTGTTTCACTAATTTATCCCTCAGTGAGCTTTTTATTTGTGTACAGCAATGGCAGTGATTTTTGAGTATTGACTTTGGATCCATCTGTGCTACTGGATTTGGTTGTTAAATCCAGCAGTCTTTTGGTGGAAGTTTTGGAGTCTTCTATGTAGAGTATCACAACATCTGCAAATGATGTTAATTTAATTTCCTCTTGACTTATCCTTATTCTTTTTATTTCTGTCTTTTGTCTAATTGCTCTGGCTAATGTTTCCAGAACCTCATTGCCCCATGGATTTGCCCTGGACAAGCCAGAAGGCTGGTTGTATCTTGCTTCCATGTCTTCTTATTGTCTATTTTTTTAGTTTAATTTCTGAATTGGTGTTTGTAAATTGCTTATGGTAGGTAGCTTTATTGTGAATATCAAGAATCCTTAAGAAATAACTGCTTCTCAGAGATTTCTTCTGGGCGTAGCTGTCTTTTGGGTTTTGAGTTGGTTGCAAGATCCTGCCTTTTAAGTTTATGAGGATGGAGAGCTGCTGCCTGCTTAGCGCAGACCCTGGTTCTTTACCACTGGCTTATAGTATTGTTTATGAGCCTTAGGCAGTCTCAGTGTTGGCATAAGAGAAAAAACATCTCATCAGAACAATTATATCACCTTGGCTAAAGTCTTATGATCATCAATAACAGTAGCATCAAACACAGCCTAGAAAATGACAAAGTGAGGTAACTATTAATTTGTCAGTTTCAATTATATTAAATAGATTTGTAATTATGTAACAAAATGTAAAACAAAGTAGAAAATTATATACAGTAAATATGCCTTAAATATGGCAACTTTACCTTCAGGGGAGAACTCTTAAAAGGGGTTTGGGAAAAATAGAGAAACAGAAGAAGAAAAAGTAGGATAAGAAGCAAAGTTGGAGGGCAAAGCAAGATTATGTGAACTTTGGGGAAATGGTGAAGCAGACAAGTGGGAGAGAAGCAAAAAATAAAAACGTGGAAAGAGCAACAATAAAAAATTGTAGATAATGTTCACATTCATAAAAACAAGAACAATCAATCAGGAAAAAATTCAAACAACAACTAAAATAAAAGAAAGAAAAGAAAAAAAAAGAAAAAAACCAAAGAAGGAAAGAAGAGGAAAATAATGTCCAGCATGTCTCTGCTGTCACTGGTAGACAATGTAGGCAGACAGAGTCTAGATCTGAGCTGACTAATCCCAGCAAGCCAGGCATAGTTTTACAGCAAGGTAATGGATAATCCCAGCAGATCTGCACCTTTAATGCCACTGAAGTTCAGGCTGGTTTCTGGCTGTGAGCCTGGAACCTAATTTGTTCAGTCTGAATACTCCGTTTGCCTTCAGGTGGCTTAAAGTCAACTTCCTGCCACTTGAGCTCCTGTCAGCCTGAATTCTTCTCACCCTACCCCTGGAGTTGCTGGATGGAGTCAGGCCACAGCTACTCTGAGTTCTAAGGGAACATCTACAAGTTGCCTACCGGCCAGCTGCCCATTCCTGTGGGCATCTGAACCCAAATGACTCACCAGTCACTGCAGTCCACTGCATCCACTGCTCTGTTGCACTGGTGCACTTCTGTGGAGCCCTCTGGGGTCCCCATAGTCTCCACGCATCTGCACATTCAAACCGCACCTCTCCTACAGTGAATCAAGGCTCAAGGGGAAAGCACCACATGCTACCTCCTTGTGTTACCCTGAGGGATCCCTCTTCACTCTCCCCACACGCTTCAGTTCTTGCTTCTGAACCTTTCTGAGTCCCAGAGACCTACTCTCCTCCCTCTTCTCATCTTCACATTGCTATATTCCAGCATCTGGACATCAAATCTCAAAAAGGCTATTTCTCTTCTGTTCACCACTCCGCCACCTTCCTGGAATTCCCTGTCACAAACTTTCTGCAGCTTACAATAGCTTTCTGATTTTGTCCATATTTTTCCTTTTTCATTCTGGCCAGATTTTTTTGTTATAGTTTTGTTTTGTTTCTTTGGTCTCAGGAATCAAACTCAGGACCTTGCATTCTGCCAAAGTTTATCTTACCAAAAATATTCTCTTACACATATCTTTCATTACATCTCTCTCTTTTCTACTCATTAGTTTCTTTCTGCCTTTTTCTCAGTTTGTTGTTTGTTTATTTTGTTTTTTGTTTGTTTGTGTTTTTTTTTTTTGGTATAGGGTATCAAACTTATGACCTTGCACTTGCCAAGCAGACACTTACACCACTGAGCTAAATCCCTGGCCCCTTATTCTCAATTTTCAAATTTACTTTAAACTAATTACTACCAAATGTCTGAATTTGGACAAATTACTCTTTTCCTGCCAAGGACCTGGCCAGGTCACCCAATTGCTTGCATGAAGGGGATAGCAAAGGATGAAATAAAAGACAGAAACAATTTTAGGACTGCATAAAAAGAGGGGCCAGGTGGTCAGTACTTCAGGGTAGGCAAAGACAAAGCCCTGGTGGCTGGCCCACCTTTATTTAGCCAGTAGTAGTGCAGGGGGGATGAGTAGCCTACTTTTCTGGAACAGCAAGGAGGTATCAGAACAAGCTTAGCATCATAAAAGCGGCAAGTTAAGATCCTTTCCCATCTGTGAGTATTTGCTTACTTTGGATTGTCCTCAGAAGATACTATTGGTCAGCACCACAGAGTTAGGGACCACTGAGGCCTCCACAAAGGCCAAAAGAAAGTAGAAGATTCCATGTTCCAATCTGGCCCAAGGGGCAGGGCAAGCAAGGTCTTGGGCAACTTCTAGCCTCATTGATAATTTGTGATCTCTGATACCTAATGAGATAAAATATATTCTATTTAAATCCAAACATATTCTCTCTGTTTTATTAAATTGCACATTAGAATTTTACCTCTTACATTTAATGGAGAACTAAGAATGAAATAATCCATTGTTGTGCATTTGGGTTGTTCCAAGATTTAACTATTACAAATTCTGCTGCTATAAATATGGGTGCACATATATTGTTGTGTATGATGTTTTCAATGCTTCTGGGAAAATACCCAGAAGGGGAATAGCTGGATTAATGTAGCCTCCAATCCTAGTCTTTTGAAGAATCTCTATACTGATTTGCACGCTGACTGTACCAGTCTACTCTTCCACAATGGGGAAGGGTTCCTTTTTCCCCACAGCCCTGCTTACATTTATTATTGGTTGATTTCTTGATGATAAGCATTCTTTCTTTAGGTGAGATGGAATCTCAGTGTTCTTTTAATTTGCACTTCTCAAATGACTAATGATGTTGTACCTTTTTTCATATATTTATTTGCCATTTGTAGTTTTTCATCTGAGTACTACTCAGCTATAAATAAGGATAAACTTGAGGGTTTTGTAGGTAAATGCACTCAACTAGAGCCCATATGCATAAGAGAAATAAATCAGACTTGCATGTGTAAAGATCATATTATCTCCGTATTGTAAATAAAAAAATAGGATCCAGAATGTACAATTGATATTATGAAAATGAAAGTGAAAAAAAGTGCTCAAAAAGAAAGAAGAACTAGGATAAGGGAAAAGAGAAAGAAAGCAAAAGTTTATATATAGGTATCTATACATAAATATGTGAAGGTATGTAAATATATACCAAATAGATAACTATATAACTAATCTCTGTTCATTCATCGAAAAGCAGTTTATTTTCATTGATTATTTGATCATTTTTTCAAACCTAAATCTTATAATCTGAACAACTACTTTCAAGATAACATATGCAATGTATTGATTAGCATTAATTTCCTTTTTATGGAAATTGCACATCATTTGTATCCTTCTTGTTTTGTTTTGGTGTGTTTTTAAAATAAAATTTAAAGATGATGCAAAGAAAAATAACATAAGATTAATAGGGATAAATGAAAAAGAAGAGGACAGCCCAAAGGATATCAAGGGATATATACAGAAGTAATAGCTGAAAACTTCCCAAACATGAGAATGGAAACTGACATACGGATTAGTGAAGCATATAGAACTCCAAATAGCCATAACCAAAATAAAACTATATCCAGACACATAATAATCACCATCCCAGAAATCCACCATAAGAACAGAATACTAAAAGCTGTTAGATAGAAAAGACAGATCACCTATAAAAGAAAACCTATCAGAATCACAGCAGACTTCCCAACATAAACAATGAAGTCAAGAAGAGCATGGAGTAAAGCATTTCAGATCCTAAAGGAAAACCACTTCCAACACAGCTTGACATACCCTACAAAACTGTCCTTCAAAATGTATGGAGAAATAAGATACTTTCATGACAAAGAACAGCTGAAAAACTTCATGAACACCAAACCAACCCTGCAAGGAGTACTAAAAGATATTCTAGATACATATAGGATAAAACCACCAAGCAAGACAGACAATTAAACAGAATAGAAAGCTAAAGATACAACAGCAGAAAGATAACATGTCAACAATAAACCAATATGTAACAGTTATAACTATTAATGTAAATGGCCTCAACTCGCCAATCAAAAGAAACAGACTGGCAGAATGGATCAAGAAACAACATCTAACCAAAGGCTGTCTACAAGAAACCCATCTAACCCAAATGGAAACCCATAGACTGAAAGTCAAAGGATGGAAAACAACACCTCATGCAACAGGAAACCAAAAAAAAAGTGAGAGTAGCCATTTTGTTTGCAGACAATGTGAACTTCAAACCAAGAATGATCCAAAGAGATAAAGAAGGTCACTACATACTAGTTAGGGGAAAACTTCAAGAGGAAGAGATAACAAACTTAAATATATATGCACCAAATTCCAGAGCACCCAGCTAAACAAAGCAAATATTAACAGAAATGAAAAATCAAATAAGCAATAACACAATTATAACAAGAGACCTCAACATGCCATTGACACAAAGGGACAGGTCAACTGGACAGAAAATCAGCGAAGAAATAACAGAACAGAATCACACCTGTGAACAAATGGACTAGATAGGCGTACATAGAGTTTTCCACCCAAAAACATCGGAATATACATTCTTCTCAACAGTACATGGGACATTCTCTAAAATAGACCATATAGTAGCCCACAGAACATATTTAAGTAAATGCAAAAGGATTGAAATTATTCCATGCATGTTATCAGATCATAGTGCCATGAAATTAGAAATCAACAATAAAAGCAACTGCAAAAACCTCACAAACACATGGAAACTGAGTAATATACTCTTGAGCAATCAGTGAGTCACTGAGGAAATTAAAGAAGAAATTAAACAATATCTACAAGCAAATGAAAATACAAACACAACTTACCAACTTTGTGGGATGCAATGAAAGCAGTCCTCAATGGAAAATTTATTGCACTGAGTTCCCACATCAGGAAGACAGAATGAACACAAATAAACAATCTGATGCTACAACTCAAACATCTAGAAAAGAAGAGCAAGCCAAGCCCAAAGCCAAAAGAAGGGAGGAAATTATAAAGATCAGAGCAGAAATGAATGCAATAGAGACTAAGAAAACAATACTGAGAATTAATGAATCAAAGAGTTGGTTCTTTGAAAGAATACATAAAATTGATAAGCCCCTAGCCAACCTTATTAAAGAAAGGAAAGAAAATACTCAAATTCATGCAATAAGGAATGAAAAAGGTGAAATTACTAGACTCGGCGGAAATTCAGAAGATCATCAATGCCAATTACAAAAACCTCTACTCTCATACGTTCAATAACACAGAAGAAATACACAGATTCCTAATACATTTGAACTAATGAAGCTTGATCAGGAAGATGTAAAACTGATGAATAACCCAATTTCTATTAATGAAATTGAAAATGAAATTAAGTCCTTACCAATAAAGAAGAGCTCAGGCCCAGACTGATTCACCGCAGAATTCTACAAGAAATACAAAGAAGACTTAATTCCAGCACTCCTCAAACTCTTCAGTGAAATTGAAAGGGAAGCAATTCTTCCTAAGTCATTCCTGGAAGCAAATGTTACTCTAGTACCCAAACTTGAGAAAGATCCAACTAAAAAAGAGAACTATAGGCCAATCTCCCTAATGAACATAGACGCAAAAATTCTCAATAAAATATTAGCAAACAGGATGCAGAAAATCATCAAGAAGATTATACACCCTGACCAAGTGGGATTCATCCCAGGAATACAGGAATGGTTCAACATACGTAAATCAATAAATGTAATCCACCGTATCAACAGAGCCAAAAGGAAGAACCACTTGACCATCTCTATAGATGCAGAAAAAACTTTTGATACAGTCCAACACTCATTCATGATAAGAACCTTACAGAGAATGGGAATAGATGGTCTTTACCTCAATATGATACAGGCCATCTATGACAAACCAACAGCCAGCATCATATTAAATGGCCAAAAACTGAAAGCCTTTACTTAAAATCAGGCCCAAGACAAGCATGTCCCCTATCAACACTCCTATTCAACATAGTATTGGAAATACTAGCCAGAGCAATTAGACAAGAGAAAGAAATAAAAGGAGTAAAAAGATAGGAAAAGAGGAAGTTAAATTATCATTATTTGCAGATGACATGCTACTTTACGTAGAAGACCCCCAAAATGCCATTGAAAAACTCCTAGACATAATAAATAAATTCAGCAAGGTAGCTGGATACAAAGTCAATACTCAAAAATCAATAGCATTCCTATACACTAAGAACAAAAATACTGAAAGAGAAATAAGAGAAGCCACAACCTTCACACTAGCATCCAAAAAAATGAAATACTTAGGAATTAATCTCACGAAAGAAGTAAAAGAGCTATTCAGGGGAAATTATAATACCCTGAAAAAGGAAATCGAAGAGGACCTCAGAAAGTGGAAAGACATCCCCTGTTCATGGATAGGAAGAACAAACATTGTGAAAATGGCCATTCTCTCAAAATTACTATACAGATTCAACGCAATCCCAATCAAAATACCACTAACATACCTCATAGATCCAGAGAAATCACTCGTAAAATTCATCTGGAACCAGAAGAGACCTAGAATAGCAAAGGCAATTCTAAGCAGCAAAGGCAAGGCAGGAGGCATCACAATCCCTGACTTGAAATTATACTACAAAGCTACTGTAATAAAATCAACATAGTACTGGAATAAAAACAGACCTGAAGATCAATCAAATAGTTTGGAAGTTACAAACACAACCACAAACTCACTCAACCACTTTATCTTTGATAAAGGGGCCAAACATGCTCACTGGAAGAATGACAGTCTCTTTAACAAATGGTGCTGGAAAAACTGGCTATCTATATGCAGAAGACTAAAACTAGACCCATGCCTATCACCATGTACTAAACTAAAATCTAAGTAGATCAAAGATCTAAATATTAAAACAGAAACACTAAATCTGTTGGAAGAAAAGGAGGTAAAAATCTCAAAAATATAGGGGTAGGTAGAAAATTCATGAACAAGAATCAAACCGCACGGGAAATACTTCCCTGAATCAATAACTCAGACCATATCTTATTAAAGATTTTCTGCATGTCACAAGAGATTTCCAGCAGAGTGAAAAGAAAAACCCACAAATTGGGAAAAAACTTTAATGGGCTGTCCCTCAGACAAAGGACTTCGGTCTAGAACTTAAAAAGAATTTTAAAAAATCAGACCCTCAAAATTCAAAGACCCAGTCCAAAAATGGGCATCTGAAATGAATACACAGTTCTCAGATGAAGAAATACAAATGGCAAATAAATACATGAAAAAATGTTCATCATCATTAGTCATGAGATAATTGCAAATTAAAACCACACTGTCATTCCATCTCACCCCAGAAAGAATGGCCAGGATAAAAAAAAGAACTGCCGACAACAAATGCTGGAGAGGCTGTGGGGAAAAAGGAACTCTTCTGCACTGTTGGTGGGAGTGTAGACTGGTGCAACCACTGTGGAGGTCAGTCTGGAGGTTCCTCAATAAGCTGGGTCTGGTAGTCCCATTTGACCCAGCTATTCCACTTCTAGGCATATTCCCAGAAGAACTGAAAACATCATACCACAGTGATATATGTGCACCCATGTTTCTAGAAGCACAATTTGTAATAGCCAGATCTTGGAAACAACCTAAGTGCCCATCCACTGAGGAATGGATAAAAAAGTTGTGGCATTTTTATACAATGGAGTACTACTCAGCTATAAAGAATGATCACACTGAGATATTTATAAATAAATGGACACAACTTGAGACCATACTCATAAGCAAAATAAGCCAAACTCACATGTGTAAATACTCTATAGTCTCCCTAATATGAGAGTTGGTAAGAGTATATAAGATTTTATGGTAATCATGATTTCCCATTTCATTGCTTTGAAGCCTTTCAGTGTTTTCAATCATCAATTGGAATGGTTTTAATCTGTTTTGTTTGACTTTATTATGTGTGATGGTATGAACAGCTGCTTTGAACAAAACAAAATATTATTGTAGCTATTGCTGATTTAATATTGTCCTGCTTAGAAGTCCTACCATGCTTCTACTCTGCTTTTACCATCCATTCTATCATGTTGTGTCTTATTGGGATTTTAATATATGTGATAGTATAAACAAATGTTTTATTGAAAATGAGATATTATAGTAGCCATTGATCATTCTCTGTTATTTAGTTTAGAATGTCCTGTAATTCTTTCATTCTTTTGAATGTTTTATACTATTTTGGTATGTTTGATATTATTGTATTTGAAACTATGCTCAACTATAGCAGAGAAAGAGATATTCTGATGGCTACTATTAATGTCTGGTTGTCTTATTGTAAAGTGCTGTTTTGCTTATGCTGTTCTGTTCTGATATGCTTTGTTCTGCCCTCTTTTGTTTTATTCTCTTTAAAATAAAAAAAATAAAATTTAAAAAATGAATAGAGCAATCCTACGCTCCTTCTGTGTGTCTTTATGAAAATATATTTAGTAGGATATATCCCACCTGTATTTGACTTATCTATTATAAACATTTATCCCCTTTATTATTTTTGAGCGAGCGAGCGAGAGAGAGAGAGGGAGAGAGAGAGAGAGAGCCACACTCTGCAGTTCATCCTGCCCTTGAAATCACTATATAGCCCTGGCTGGTCTTGAACTCACAGCAATTCTCTTGCCTCAGGCTCCTGAGTGCTGGGATTACAGGTATGTGCCACCATGCCAGGCATTATCCCCTTTAAATTTAATCTACCATTAAAAAGAAAATGTTAGATACATAATTCACATCAAGTTATTTTGCACCAATGGAAACCCTAAACAATTCTTAGGACCACTCTGCATGAAACAAAGATTTGTGGCATGGGATTTTCCCCTTGTGCTGTGATGCTGGTATTCAACAAATGTTAGTTTTAGGGGCATTGCAGATTGGGCCTTTGTGTTTCTCATTATAATTGACAAGCTGGCTCTCTTCCTCATAGTCATGAAGATGATGTGACATGAGGCTGGGAAACTGCAAAGCCCATTGGATATAGATGCCAATGATCAGGCCTTCAGAACTGAAGCAGGAAACTCTGCAGGTTCCACTGCATGAGTCCCCGCAGCAGAAGAGCCTCGCCTCAGTCCCTCCTTTGCAGATTCCAGCTGTGGGAACCCATCACGCTCTTCCTCAGGACGGTCAGGGTACGTTTCCCTGCTCAGTCCTCTCCTCCGTGTCCTCTGATGCAGAATGGAAGGTGGAACTTGTCCCTCGGTTCTTAGACCCACATTCCCAGGACCTTTTTGGTTGTTTCAGAGGCAATGCACCAAGTTCCACCTTACAGAAATGGAGGTCTTGTCCTCTGGATGTGACGGGTGCCTGCATCTCTGAAGCATGCAAGGGTGACAGGTGGCCAGAAAACAGGAGCCGGTTCTACTTCCCAGCATGCTGTGGTTGACACTAAATTCACAGCAGAACTGACTATCATTTTTCCTTTGTTAGCTGTAAGTTTTTGTTCCTGTGAAATGTTGGACTTCTCTAAGAAAGTATGGGCAGTCAGTGGTCCCGCCATCTTCCTGGAGACTGAAGTCAGCAGTCAACCAGGACAGGATTTTCCCACCTGCACGAGGTCCATGCAAGTACCATGTTTCCGGCAGCAGTCCCTGAACCCTGTGGTGACCAGAGTGTTTTCATGTGTGTCACAATTCACTTATTAAAATCATCCCACCAAAAAAGTAATAAGACAATACGCAGAAAAAAGAAAATATTTCAAAGTCATATAATGGATGGAAAAATTTTACCCAGACTATATGACACTCTTAATGTTGGGCACAAGTATAATGTAAGGACACACATATAAAATAGCAAACTTATAGGTGTTTCATGACCAATTAGAGGGCTCTGACCAAGTTTCTGTTTTGCTGCTTCTGCTGGATTCAATTGACCTTGACAGTGCTGAAACCCCAGCTGTAGATCCCTGATGAGCACTGAGTCAGAGTAAT
>PVJX010018540.1:0-36308 GCA_004027295.1 Dolichotis patagonum
CACACACACACACACACACAAAGTGACCAACTTATGTGGAGAAACACAGGCTGTGATGATAGCTATGGAGGTGAAATGCAGTTGGATGCCTGTGGTGCTTTGGTGTTTCACCAACTTTGCAGTTCTAGGGCCGGTGGTCTGATCATGGGTTCAGTGGATAGCAGTATGCAGTGTGATCTAGGGGGGATCTCCTTCTGAGGGTTACAGCCATTGTTGATTCACTATGGTCTTTTTTGGAAGTCCTATATTGTTTCCATGGTTTTGTTGTGTTGAGTTTTATTCTTTTTTCTTGTGTTTATGTCAAATCTGATGGCAGGAGTAGCTATTTCTTTTTTTTTTAATTTTCTATTAATTTGAAGGTAGTAAAATAAAACAGAACAGGATGGAATAAAGCCAATTGAGACAGTGTAGTGAAATTGGTACAGAACTTCACAGCAGGTTACTGGGATAACAGTAATAGGTACCATAGTATATCTCATTATCTTCACAATAGTTGTTCTTTCAATCAGGTATAGCAAAATCAAAAGAAATACACAATATTACAGAACTTATCAAAACAGAATATTGAATAGAGCAATACCATTAATCAGGACAAAGCAAAACAGTGATAAAAATATTTGCCTTCAAAGAGATGATAGAAAGAAATCCCCCTTATTTGCTATATTACATATGGTCAACCTCCCAAGAGATGCTCAGATCTCTGGCTCCCACTTGCTAATGGGAGTAGGGGAGGGAAGGAATGGGATGTTTGATTCTCAGCCTGCACACCAGTAGGCTCACAGCTGCCCATGGGGGTGGCGAGTGGGTTGCTTGGTTTCCCAGTGCTCCAAGTTCCAATATGGTGAGGATCTCAGGAAATGCTGCTGGTTCTCGCCCTGGGGTGGCCTCAGCTTGCCAGATCACAGCCACTTACCAGAGTGGCAGGCTGGTTGCTCCAAGTAGCTATTTCAAAGATAGCAAGATATATTATGATAGCAATTTTGGATTTATTATTGCCATATTTTGAAATCCTTTATTGCATTCATTGTATTGTTTTTATTGTTTCTATTCTATTCTGTTCTGTTTGATTTTTACTATGTCTGAAGTTATCTGCAGATAGTGTGAAGACATCAGAAGGCATTATGGTAACTGTTGTTGATTCTGTAATGTTTTGAAGTCCTGTGTCTCTTACACTGGTTTGTTTTGATTGGTTTTATTCTGTTTTATCCTCTGAAAAAGAAATCTCAGTACTCAAGAGGCTAAGGCAGGAGAATCGCTGCAAGTTAGAGGCTAGCCTAAACTACAAAGTGCGTGTAAGGCCAGCCTCAACCACGTAGTGAAACCCTGTCTCAGGAAAGACAAATAAATAAATAAGGATAAACTTTCAGACATTTCTAGGAAAACAGATATACCTTAAGACCATACTCTTAGTGAAATAAATCAGACACGCAAGATTAAGAAGTACATTGCTTCTCTGGTGTGAGAAACCCAAAGGGTAAACAAAGAGCATAATGAAGGATGGATACTGAGAAATAAGAGGAATGTGTCCAATGGGAAAGGAGCGGGGAAGATGAAGGGGTAAATGGGAAAAGTAAAAAAAAGGAGAAGGGAAAGAAAATGCTGGAAACAGGCTTTTGTAAATGGGGAGGGGAGAGGGGTTGAAGGGAGGGGGCGGCATTAAAAAGAATCAGGCTGTACCATGCACAGGCACACACTCCCTATGGTGAATGAGATCAACATATATGACAAATATGTACTCATAAAATTATAAAGCTAAAATAAAAACCTAAAGCTAGACATTCCATTCAACCTGGCTATTCTCCTTCTAGATATCTTCCTATAAGGGTTAAAGACATGACTGCACAGTGACACATCCACACCCGTATTTATACCCACACAATTCACAATGGCTAAACCTTGGAAGTGGTCTACATATCCACCAGCAGATGGATGGATGAAGAAAATGTAATAAAATGTGGTATTTAAATGCAACCATAAAGAAGGATAAATTGAGTCCTTTGTAGGTCGTGGATTCACCTTGAGGCCGTAATGTTAAATGAAATAAATCAGACACAACAGCTTAAATATTAGATAGTTTCTTTTAAATGACAAATGCAAAGTATAAATAGAAAAAAATGAAAGATAGAAAAAATAGCAAGTAAAACGATAAATTATTTTCAAAGTGGAAACTGATCAAGATCCAGAGGGAGAAGAAAAGAAAGGAAGGAAATGACCTGGAAACAACAAGAATAAATAATTAAGTGTCAACAATCACCAGGATGACACAAAGCCCAATGAGGACCCTCGGAGAGAACTGGGCCAGGGCTGCCAGATGACCCGGGACGCAGCATTCCCATCCACACCTGAATGTTGAATTGTCAGGCTTGTGCAAGTGTAGGCAGCGGTCCCAGGCAGAGGGGCAAGAGGAATGAGAATGGGAAGAGAGGTGCAGAGCCAGAATCACATTATGTGAAGGGACTTAAGGCCTTGATGAAGATACTGAATTTCATTAGACTTGATCTGATTTGGAATAAAATGAAAAGCTATTACAAGGCTCTAATCGGGAAACCAGACGATCTGACCTGGGCGTTCAAAGACCCCTCTGGCTGCTCTTGTGCAGTGTTCCTAGAGGCATGGGTGGCTCTGGGAATCAAGCAGAAACAAAGGTCACTTTGTCATCCGGAGGAGACACAGAGGCAGTGATGAAAAGGAGTTACTTCTGCATATACCCAAGGACACACTCATTCAGTTACTGACAGGGCAAAAAAGGAAGAATGAAGGCGCAAAAGATGAATGCAGATAATGAGCCTGTCTGGCGACTTAGCCTGCCAAAGGCTACCACTGTCCTCTGCAGGAGCAGGATAAGTTTTTCCTGTAGGACCCACCCTTGTGGCCATTTAGTCAACGGCACTGTGAAAATAGCAGGCATTTCAATGTGTCCCTTTTGTGCCACCCTGGGAGGAAGTCCACAAATGGCACAGGGTTTTGGAATGCATTTCACTAAAGCACCATCCCATTGCTTCTAAGCTGGAGACTAAACTGTCCTTTCCTCAGTGTGCTAGGAGTCACAGTGGCAGATGTTTACCCACAAGGAAGATGTTTACCTAAAGCACAGCCCATCTAAGCAACGAAGTTATCCTATCAGTGGGTGGAGAAGTATTTTCTTCCAATCGCATCTCCAGTGACAGCTCATATTTGGAAGTCTTGTGGGCTTCATCAAGCCAAAGAAATCTCATCTAAACATTGTATTCAAAGTCCTTCCCATCCCACACAGCATTTCACATGCACTCCTCAGGCCCTTGGAAAATGAAGCACCACTTGTCACCTGGCTGCCCATGTTCTGTGCACACACGCAAGGAGAAGAAAGAATATTTAAGACATATGGGTCAGTAAAACACAATGATATGGCCATACTCTCACAAAGACAAAAAAGGCAGTGAGAATATATATAGTGTTATGCAACGTAAGGTTGAGGAAAAGGTACTAGAAAGAAGATACACATTGGAAAGCAGTTAATAATTCAGCAGTCACAGTAATGACTACACTTCTTCCTCTGCAGACCTCTTTCTCCAATCCTGTTCTTAAACCAACGGCAACCAGAACCCTCCTGTAACCTGCCCCCAACACAAAAGGTAGTTGGTGAGTAATTTTCTCCTGCTCTGACTGTCATGAGTCAGAGATGCAAAACAAAGATGGTTCAAAAGACAAAGCGAGAAACACTGAGTGGAACACAGGCATCTCTGAGGCCATCGGACACCTCTCTGCAGACCAGAGCCCCAACACAGGCCCAGCACCATGCAAGCAGCACCTCAAGTCCAGCAGTCAGTCCCGTAATCCAAACAACCCCCACTGCAGCATGGCAACGAAAATGTGAGTGAACACGTATGGAAAACCACAGCAAGAACCCTCAAGCCATAAAGACCAGACTCTAAAAATAAAACTGCACCTATCAAGTTGAAGGATGAGGAACAGATAAGAAAATAACGAGAAGCAGATGACAAAGGTATTTTCCATTATGGAGCTGCCCTTTCTTTCAATGTATTTTTTTAGTTTTTGAGGTATTTTATTCTGAAAAGATTGTTATATGGAGGTTTCTGAACATTACCCTGTTCTGCAGAAAGAGGTAGAAGTTGTTTATGAAACTGAAAGTTTATGTGTTGCAGAGGACTGGAGCAGTCTGACTGACAGTGGAGGGTCCTCACTAAAAGATTCTCTCAAAGGCACAGGCAGAGTTTGGGGAAGGACCAGAGGGAGGGACTAGGTACAGATCAGACTTGGCAATTATGACCCTTAAACAAAGAAGCAGACACCTGCCACGGAACCCTGGAGTCGTTTAATGGTTGTCTTCTCCAAAGTTGAATTTAAAATCTGATGCACGAAGATACTAACTCCTTATCAGATTCAAGAAGTCACCATTAAAACCAAAAGTAGATAGCTCCCTGCCGACCCAACTTGAGGTCCAAAACAGTATTCTCCCTTAATTGGCAGAATGTAGAATTTACTCTATGTGCTTTTGGGAGACAGGCATATTTCCTCATCATCTCTAAGGGTAAAAAATTGTTTTGTTTTGTTTTTTTGAAACAGTTTTAGAGGGAAATTGACCGACAGCGTGGGTTTCATGTGAGTAAATTCTGGGAATTCTTTTTTTTTTTTAAATAATTTTATTTAAAGAGAAAAAAACAAAACAAAACAGAATAAAGGGTAGCAACAATACAGTAATTCTGGGAATTCTTAAAAACAAAACAAAAAAGTAAATTCTGGATAACCTTATCACAGAGCAAAGAAACTGGGCATGAAGATTCCTCTCCACATCTGGGCTAGCCTGGCAATAAAGCACCAAGACAGTGAGCTTCAGAATTAAACAATAAACAGCCAGCGCCGCCATGTACTAGCTCCATTATTTTGGCAAACGATTTCACTTCACTGACAAAGTAGGGATCACACTGTTTTCCCCCAAAAGTGCCACAGGAGTTAGGTGAAAAGAGACATTTGGAACTTTTGACACAGAGTCAGGGCTAGAAGGCCGCTCGCTCCCTGCTGCTTTGCTGCGTTTCCCTCCCTGCCTTCGTACTCTCGTACTCGGGACACTGAGATGACCGAGTGTGTCCCTCTTTTCTCTCCATATGGAGAAAGGCTAGGCTAGAGGATGTGGAACAGATTCCTTTGGGGTGACCTCCAACTATCTTTAGTGTTGTGTGTCAGAATGAATTTATTCAACTATTCGGCTGATGTTTTTCTACACCTGAGTCATAAGGTAGCTGCCAAAGAGCCCTGAATCCCGCCAACCCAGAAATGTCAGCTTCCTCTGCTGGAGATACCAGCCCCTCTCTCCACAAACCCTTTCAGAAAAAGAGAAGTCCTTAGGGATACACTCAAATTATACCTTGGAAAAAACCAAAACCAAAGTATGTGTCTGGGGAGGTGGAGGACTCTACCCCGATCAAGAACAGATTTGGATTCCCTTTGGGTTAACTTTTCAAAAACACGAGTTATTTTTCCCCTTGAAATTATTGGTATAGAAAAAAACAAACATGCAACAAACAGCCAAAGTGTAATACTGAGCAGCACAATTGGTTGGAGAGTAGAGGTAATTGAATGAAATCAGCCGGCAGCAAAAAAAAGTCTTGGTATTTACGCATGGGCTGGATCAGAAAATCCCCTTGGTTAAAAACAAAAACAAAAAGGATAGGTGATTTTGCTTAAGTGAAATTAACTTTTATGAGCACATCTTATAAAGACATTGTGGCTAAATCATCAATATTGAGAACTATGATAATGTGTTCCCTGGGGATAATAAAAAGGATTTAATTTGGGGTTGCAGGGGTAAACTGTGAGACAGCATGAGATTTAAATAATTAGTGTTTCCTAGTGTTTCTTGCATTGTGATAGTTGGCTCTGCCTGTGAGACGCTTGTGTCCCTCCTCTGCATATCACATTCTTTGTGGTATGTGGGACTCTGCCCTCAGTGCAAACTGGGGAGACCACCATGCAAGATTCAGAGAACCCATTTCGGGTAACATTAGTCACCCTTCTTCATCTTTTACCAGGCTCCATTTGAAAGTGGACCCAGAGGAGGCCAGGGCAGTTCAAGACATTTTAGGGACTGTTAGACGTTCCTGGGAAAGTTTAATTTGTTGATTAAGATGGATTGGAACAATGCCACCTACAACAGATGCTTTAGCAAAGAGGGACAGTAAAACACATGAGTACACGAATGTGTAGTGTCTGCAGAGAATCTGGGTAAAAATTACTGGTGTTTAATGACCTAATCCTGGGAAGGTCAGCCAATAGCACAGTTTGGAAAGAATTAAATGCAATTCCTTGGTGGAAATGAAGCATAATTAAGATAGAACAGTGAGGTCCTGTGCATGTTAATTGTCCCAGGATTGGCATTAATATCTCTAATAAATGTTCATAGGAGATTTTTTTAAATTATGTATTTAAACAGTTTAAGTAATTACTGTTAAATAATAAGCAAATCTCACATCCTTCCCCTGGCTCTAAAGGTGGTACCAGAGGAGGTCCATGGCTACAGTAAATTGGTAGGGTCCAAGTTGGTTAGATAGACGGTAGGCCACAAACTTATGACTGGTGTGGTGGCACATGCCAATAATCTCAGCAACGGGAGACTAAAGCAGGAGGATCACAAGTTCGAGGCTAGCCTGGACAGCTTGGTGAGCCCCTGTCTCAAAAAAGGCAGGGAGAAGTAGCTCAGTGTTAGAGCATCCTTGTGTCCTAGGTGCAGCACTTCAAAACAAACGGAAGTCTAGTCAGAGCATAGCAGGGATTTTCATGGTTCCTTACCTTCCAAGCTGCATCCATCACATAGCCCAAAGTTGGGGCCAGGCTGGGTCCCTCTTGATAGCAACCAAAGAGCCATGAATGTATCAAATCAGTGTCTTCTTCAGTGGGAACAAACTACTCCGTAAACCAGTCCACAGTGTGGGAGTCAGCGGGCCTTCCTCACCAAAGCAGCCACCAGTGCGGGCACAGCCATAAGCTTGTCTGCTATTACACTCAGGCTGGAAGTGCCTGAGTGTCAGGAGTGACGGAGTCCAAGTATGTCATTCTAAGGATCAGTATAGGTCGACCTAGAAATATGTGTTTGGGTACGCTGTGGGCCCCTGGGTACTTGTCTCCATTTCTGAACACACACAGCACACTTAGTATACACACACACACACACACACACAGAATTGTGCAATGCTGTGGCTCAAACAGCTTTAAGAAGAAGAAATTACACTGAATTAGCGATTTCTAAGCAAGGAATCTTCTGGTTTCCTATCACTTTGGCCATAAGACTCAAACACAAAGCTGTTTTGTGTTTTGTTTTCCTTGTATATAAATTAAGAGCCTGTTCCCAGATCATTCCTATGGTCCCTGCCAACCCAACCAGAGCTCATGAGTCCACTACGCCTTGTCCCTCTCAGTTTTTGTTTTATATTCCTCACTCAAAAGTTTATGGCTTCTTAGACCTTCCTGTACTCAGCAAGATTTCCTTCTGTGACTTTCAGAGTGAACATGGGGCGAAGGTCAGTAATTCTTTGGGTGCGTGGCCTACAGTTCTCCGGGGGCCACGGCTCTTCTTTGAAGAACCCTGTGCTCCATGGAGGAGGTGCAGGGCTGACCCACGATGAGGACAGAGCTCTTGTCCAGGTTCACAGAATACTTCCCTCCGCCCTTCCCTGGCAACGGGCCATATCCCCCGAGGTCACTGGGCACACGCCTAAGCTTGCCTGCCCCTTTTAGCACAACTCGCCTTTCCAGAAAAGCAGCGCGTCCCCAGCGTCTCTTCTCAAGGCTAAGGCATCCAGCAGGCACCCTTCTAGACTCATCTGTGTTCTCCCAGTCCAGCTGTTCCCCCAAACCAGCTCTAGGAGGACACTAGAGTGCCTCCTTCCCTTAGCTTTCCTAAGAGGGTTTGTAATAACAGAGGGGCCTGGGGTGTCCAGCCGGCTACTGAGGAGAGCAAAGTCTTTCTTCCTCTTCTCATAGTTGAACATCCAACTGTCTCTTTGTGACCTTCCTGCTGTCACCTCTCAGTTCCACCCACCTGTGGCACTGTCTTCTTTCAGTTGAAAACCCAGCAATTTTCCTGCCCAACACTCCAGATTCATTCCGTCTACATAATTTACAGTTAAACCCCAACCCCTCTAAAGGCTGTGGACACCTCGGTAATCTCAGGGCTGGGTCAGACAGCGGTGGGCCTGGGTGGTAACTGATTCCCCAGGCCTGGCAGGGAGCCCTGGGACCCTGAGTCCCAGACACAGCCGTGACACACGATCTGGAGCGTTCACGGAGGTGCCACACTGAGCGAAGACTTGTGGTTTTTATAATAACTGAAAGTGAAATCTTGTGACGGAGCCAGTCAGCCTCTCGCCGGGGCACCAAAGCCGTCAGCTCAAAGGCATCCTGCGGTTGGAACTCAGCACCCACTCACTGGAGTGCAGGTGACTGAGGCTGTCACTGGGCTTCGTGACATTTCCTTCCCTGAGAGGCTCACCTTACCCTCTGGCGGCACAAACTGGATTCGGAGTTCAGAGTACAGCTCAAAGCTGCCCAGGCGGCCGGTACACTGCCCAGTCCCCCACCCCGTGGATCACTGGGCAGTTCTTCCTTGGTCCCTCGTGGGAAGCAGGCGAGGTCTCACATGCTGCAACAGAGCATCTTAAAACAGACGTACGCTTTAAAACTGCATTCAGCTGAAGCACAGTTACAACACTAGTGTGGTTTTTGTTCTCTTTTTCATCAAATGAGACTTCAAAGCCATGTTATATCATAAGGTGCATGAAAGGAAGCTGTGTCCAAAAAGGGAATTTCATTATGAATATTACCATGGTTAAACCAAGTGCCAATATTAACAAACCAGTCTAAGCCTCTGGCAATTCACTGTCTTTTAATACACGTGGAGAGCCCACCCTGTGCGGAGAGACGGAGAGAACACACACAGGGCCCCTTCCCAAGTGGATGTTACAGCCCAAAGAGGCAAGGCCCACATCTGGCGTATCTTTTCCATTGGAATATAAAAATGCCACACAGGCATGGACCAAGCATTTTAGGGTCTTATAAACCTTGGTGTTTGATAGGTTTAAGCTCTTTTGGTCTCTTTCTACTCCAAAACACTTTATGGAATTTGGGAAGAAATAATATTCTCTTCTTTCTGTTTTTCTGACATTCTGACATTTACTGCTACTCCCCAAAAGCGTCTTTCATGACCAGCATTCTGTTAGGCACAGAAGCACAGAGCTGAGAAATCTGTGGAACAAGCTCTGAAACTGCTCAGACTGGAAGGGAGAGACAGAGAACAGAGGCAGAAGCGGGGCAGGGAGAGCAGTAGTGGAGCGTTCAGGAGCCCCAGAGTAACACGCCACAGTGGTGGAACCCCAAATAGGCATTCTGAATTCCACCGCAGGTAGTGAGGCAGATTTTGGTAGAATGTCAAGGAGAAAAGTTAACCAGTTCTCCCCTCACAGAATTGAGCTGGATGGCCAGGCAAAAGGATGGATCAAAAGGGCTAAAGCAAAAGTCAAGGAGAAGAGGTGGAGAGGTTGGGCTGACTCAGACAAGACAGAAAACTGGGCCCCTGGCAGCTCGTATTCAAGCCTTAGACCTTCGGTCTCCATTTGGCCTCATCCTCAGCCTGCCTGCAGTGTCTGCCTGCAGCCGGCCTGGATTGCCTGTCACAAGCATTCTTGTCCCACCTCATAAGGACTGGGATCATGTCTCCCACCCAGAGTCTCACCCTGGGGCAATGACCCAGGCAAAATGCTCAAAACAGAGGCATCCATCTCATTAAGAGAGCAATTTCTAAACACTGCTTACTTGTTATGTAAATTTCTCTTATGTAAATGTATGTCTATTACTTACCACCATTTGTAATGCATTTATGCTGTTTTATGTTACTATTGATGACAGAAAACACTGTTACCAGCATTTTGAAATTATATGTAGATTTATGGTTGAATGAAAAATTTCGTAACATTTTAAATTTCAACTTGTTTATAATTTGTGAAAGAGAAATGTAATGGGGTAGTCAATAAAAGAACATCAAGTATGAAAATATATCATATTGGGATAAAATTCTTGGATGGTGTAAAATGGAAATGTAAATTGAAAGAAAAAAAGGAAATGATATAAATATCTTCAATTATTAAAAAAGATGTGGTATGTATACATACATACTTTCTTAATTTACATATGCTGTAATTTCCTTTTTATGGTTGATAGTTCTGTGGGTTTTGGCAAATGTATTCACCAGCACAGTCAAGATGTGGAACAGCCCTGTCCCTCCATTGGAGTTCCCATATCCTGCCCCTGTGTGCTCAGTTCTCCCTCTAACCCCAGCCACTGGTAACCACAGTTATGTTTCTATCCCTATATTTTTGTCTTTTCCAAAATCTTATTTAAATAGAATCAGACAATCTTTGGGGTCAGGCTTCAATTTTTTATTGTGCTTGTCAAGAATTCATTCCTTTTTATTGGTGAGTAGACTTCCATGGTATGAATGCATCATTTGTTTATTCACTCAACAATTGAGAGATAGTTGAGTTTTTCCAGTTTGGAGCCATTACACAAATAAAGCTGCTGTAGAGATTTCCACATTTTACTTGGGTAATTAGATAGAAATGGGACTGCTGAGTAATGGGACCAGTAACTTCTTTAACTTTTAAAAAAGAGATATACATTCATTTTTTCCAACATGCATACAGGTTTACAGCTTTCTAAGCTGTTTTAGAATGCAGAAATACTTGTATTACTACCAGGATGTTAAATTATCAAGTATGACAACTACTTGGTGATTACTTTTCTGAGGTTATTTTCACAGAACACAACAGAAATTTCCAAATTATTTTTCCAAGGCCAGAGTGTTATATGAGACCAAGACACACTGATAACAAGCTAATGGTCATGCAAGCTGCCACATTACACAGGGGAAAAGGCTCTCTATGGTAAAGGGCCTCAAATACCTTAGATTGGAGTCTGTGAGGTAGTTTCCTTTTGTGGATGTGGTCACACACTCTTTCTAAACCTGCTTGTTAATTCTTGAGATTCATTTCTAAGGCCTGTTTCTAGGGTTTCATTAACACTGAAACCAAAAAGCAAACTTGATGTGATAATCATAGTACCACCTTACCTCCCCAACTGTCACCACAGAAGTCCCCACCTCCCACAGTAGCCCTGATTACATGGGCATAGTGTTTTGACCCTCAATAAACAGAACAGCTAGAAGATGGGGCTACATGTGAAACGAGGTTAACAGTAGCTGGAAATTATAGCTCGATGACAGGCACACAGGGCCCAAGGACTACGATGCAACCTGCAGCCTCTGTGTTTCTAAAAACATGTATGATAAAGGGCAAAACAGTTTTTTAAGTGGATTGGATAGCTTAGGTTTAAATAGGCAAAGTGATAAGATTTTAGAAGCAAAATACACAAATTACACAGAATATAGCATTAATCTTCTACACAGACAAGGTCTCCTCTAGAAGCGCCCAAAGTAATTAATTCAAAGTAATTATTCTGGTTTTGGTTTGTTTCTGTGATGAAAAAAAAAATCCACTAATGATGAAAGGCAATTAACTAAATTCTAGACTCATTTTCACCTAGGTACCCTACTTACCCATAATCGCTTCCCAAGTTCAAGGAAGGCCTTTTTGTCCCCCTTCTGTCACTCAGATAAGCGTGTTCTCCCTACTCCTCAAGCCATTCCGTCAGCTTTTCCAGATCTACTGCTCACCAGCCTCAGGCCTGCTCACCAGGTTTTTGCTCCAACTTCCCAGCCCAGCCTCCTTTCACTGCACCTCTCACTCAAGTACTCCCTCACAAATCTTAGGAAGAGGTCTACTCTAAGGTGAAAGAAGCCTGCAGAGTGCCAAGGAGACCTAACCTTCCTTTCCATTCAAGGAGGAGGGGAAAGAGGACCCAAACAAGCCTACCCAAGGAAGACCCAGCCCAGCTTGCACACCTACTGCGAATAAGCTGAAATTCTGTAACAGATTCCCTGTGGCCGGAAACACATTGGAATCACCCATAGTGGAGACAAATGCAATTCTGCAGGCATTTGAAGGTACAAAGAAAGAGAGCATTTTCAATTTCATTAATTGAAATTGGGTTGTTCAGCAGTTCTACATCTTCTTGACCCAGCTTTGGTAGGTAGTTCATATGTTTCTAGGAATGTCCATTTCTTCTGTGTTCTCAAGCCTATGAGAGTAGAGGTTTTTGAAATAAGTATTGATGATATTCTGTATTTCCACAGGATCTGTAGTGATTGAAAATGTAATTAAATCCAAGCCCAGGTCCAGATGGATTCACTGCGGAACTCTACAAGAAATACAAAGAAAACTTAATGCCAACACTCCTCAAACTCTTCAATGAAATTGAGAGGGAAGCAATTCTCCCTAACTCATTCCTGGAAGTAAATATTACTCTAATACCAAAACCTGAGAAAGACCCAAGTAAAAAGGAGAACTATAGGCCAATCTCCCTAATGAACATAGATGCAAAAATTCTCAATAAAATATTGGCTAACAGAATGCAGCAAATCATCAAGATTATACACCATGACCAAGTGGGATTCATCCCAGGAATGCAGGCATGGTTTAGCATATGAAAATCAATAAATGTAATCCACCATAAATAGAGCCAAAAATAAGAATCACTTGGTCATTTCTATAGATGCAGAAAAAGCTTTTGATAAGGTCCAACACTTATTTATGATAACAACCTTACAGAGAATTGGAATAGATGGTTTTTACTTCAATATGATAAGAGCCATCTATGACAAACCTACAGCCAGCATCATATTAAATGCCCAAAAACAGAAAGCCTAAACTCAGGAGCAAGACAAGGATGTCCATTATCACCACTCCTATTTAATATAGTGCTGGAAATACTAGCCAGAGTAATCAGACAAGAGAGAGAAATAAAAAGAGTAAGGATAGGAAAAGAAGAAGTTAAATTATCATTATTTGCAGACAGCATGATACTCTACATAGAAGACCCCCAAAACTCCACTGAAAGACTACAAGGTATAATAAATACATTCAGTAATGTAGCTGGATACAAAGTCAACACTTAAAAATCAATAGCATTCCTATACACTAACAACAAACAGCGAGAAATAAAAGAAACCACACCTTTCACAATAGCATCCAAAAAACTGAAATACTTTGGAATCAATCTAACAAAAGAAGTAAAAGATCTATTCAGGGAAAATTATAATACCCTGAAAAAAGAAATCGAAGAAGACCTGAGAAAATGGAAAGACATCCCTTGTTCATAGATAGGAAGAACAAACATTGTGAAAATGGCCATTCTCCCAAAATTTTTTTACAGATTTAATGCAATTCCAATCAAAATACCACAAGCATACCTCACTGATCTAGAGAAATCATTCCTAAAATTCATCTAGAACCAGAAGAGACCTAGAATAGCAAAGGCAATTCTAAGCAACAAAGGCAAGGCAGGAGGCATCACAATTCCTGACTTGAAGTTATACTACAAAACTATTGTAATAAAATCAGCATGGTACGGGAATAAAAACAGACCTGAAGATCAATGGACTAGATTAGAAGATACAACTACAACTACAAACACACTCAGCCACCTTATGTTTGATAAAGGAGCCAAACATGTCCACTGGGAGAAAGATAGTCTCTTTAATAAATGGTGCTGAAAAAATTGGCTCTCCATATGCTGAAAACTAAAACTAGACCCATGCTTATCACCATGTACTAAACTAAAATCTAAACAAAGATCTAAATACTAAAACAGAAACACTAAATCTGTTAGAAGATAAAGTAGGTAGAAATCTTGAAGACATAGGGGTAGGTAGAGAATTCATGAACAAAAATCAAACTGCATGGGAAATACTTCCCAGAATCAATAACTGGGATCACATCTTAATTAAAGAGTTTTTGCATATCAAAAGAAATCTCCAGCATAGAGAAAAGAAAACCCACAAATTGGGAAAAAATCTTAGTGAACTATCCCTCAGACAAAGGACTTGTGTCTAGAACATATAAAGAATTTTTAAAAATCAGACCAACAAAATTCAAAGGCCCAATCCAAAAATGGGCATCTGAGATGAATACACAGTTCTCAGATGAAGACATACAAAAGGCAAGTAAATACATGAAAAAATGTTCAGCATCATTGGTCATTAGAGAAATGCAAATTAAAACCACACTGATATTCCATCTCACTCTAGAAAAAATGGCCAGGATCAAGAAAACTACCAACAACAAATGCTGGAGAGGCTATGTGGAAAAAGGAACTCTTCTGCAACTGTTTGTGGGAGTGTAGACTAGTGCAACCACTGTGGAGGTCAGTCTGGAGGTTCCTCAAAATGCTGGGATTGGAAATCTCTTTTGATGCAGCTATTCCACTTCTGGGCATATTCCCAGAAGAACTGAAAATATCATACCACAGTGATATATGTGCACCCATGTTTATAGCAGCACAATTTCTAATAGCCAGATCTGGTAAACAACTTAAATGCTCATCAACTGAGGAACAAATAAAAAAGATGTGGTATTTTTATGCAATGGAGTACTACTCAGCTATAAAGAATGATCACATTAAGATATTAATAAATAAATGGATGCAACTTGAGACCATACTCATAAGTGAAATAAATCAAACTCACATGTGTAAATACCATATTGTCTCCCTAGTATAAAAAATGGTAAGAGTACATAAGATACAAAATCCTCAATAAATACAGTGAAAGGATAAGAATCTGCTCAAAAAGAAAAAATATCTCAGGGAAAAGGAGGAAAAAGAAAAAGTAAGGGAAAAGATCAAAATATCTAAAACTGTATAATTGCACTTAAGATAGCTAAGATGATTGTGCTACAAGTTCCATAAGTTCTTGGAACAAAACAGCTAACATTCATTTGGCACAATTTTGCATGTTAGTGTCTGGTGATCTGAGGAACTCTTGAAGAACATTACGTAAAATAACAACCCTAGCTATGCTCCTACCACCTTGTTTTGAAGGTCTATATCGTCATTGTTTTGGGCTCTTTGCTATTGTTATTTATTTGTCTTTTTTGTTTTGTGTTTTTCTAGTAATTTGTTTTGCTTTGGTTTGTTTTTCCCTCTAATACAGAAAGAACAGGTGTATATGTAGAGGCTTATACATGCATAGAGCTTCTTCTAAACAGTTTATGAGAATCAATTATGCATGATGAAATGAAGAGCTACTTTGAAGAAAAAGAGACATTATGGTGTCCATCGCTGATAACATATCATCCTTCTGTGAAATCCAGTAATGCTATTATTCTTTGTTCAGAGTGGTGTTAGTCTGTTTTGTATTGTTTAATTTCAACGTGCATGCAGGTGTGGACAGCTAATCTGAACAAGAACAAGAGACATTATGCAGCCACTGTTGATTTTCCTATTGTCTGGTTTTGGAGACCTATAATACCTTCATCACTGTGTTCTGATCAGTTTAATACTATTTTATTTTGTATGAATTCATGGTGTGTGAAGATATGGACAACTATTTAGAAGAAAACAAGAGACATTATGGTAGCCACTGTAGATCTCCTGTTATTGTTGCTTTGAAATCTGTGTCACTTACATTGTTTTCTTCTGATCTACTTTGTTCTGTTTTGTTATGTTTAGTTTTACCCTCTTTAAAATAAAAAAAAAATAGAGAGAGCAAAGAACTGTCAAAGAGGAAAAGCCAGGGGCTGAGGATCCAGGTAGCTGAGATGACTACAAAGGACGAGACAGCAGGAGGTCCCTTGATTTTATGGGGTACACACATGAAAGTCAAAAAACAACCGACCTTAGTCAACTGTTGTGGCACGTTTAACTTTAAAAGAAGTTGCCAAACCATCTGCTGATCTACTTCAAGTGACCCTGTGCTTTTATATTCTACAGCAGTACATGAACGCTCCAGTTGCTTTACCAGCACTTAATACTGTCCGATTTTTTTCACGTTAGCTGTTTGAACAGTTGTGAGATGGTATTTCATTATAGTTTTAGTCTGCATTTTACTAATGACACTGAAAATATTTTTACTTGCTTACTTGCTATTCCTATACCTTTTTTTTTCTTTCTTGCTGAAGTCTTCAAATATTTTGTCAAAATTGTATTGAGTTGCTTTCTTTTTATAGAGTTTTAAAAAATGCAAGTCTCTAGCTAGAAATGCAATTTACAAATATTTTCATTAGATCAGTGTCTTGCCATTTCATTCTCTTATCAGTGACTTTTAGAGAAGAAAACTTTTTAATTTTAATAAAGCCTAATGTATCACCTTTTCTTTTATGAATTATGCTTTTTGCCATTACATGTAAAATCTTTTTGCCTAATCCACAATTACAAAGATTTTCTCCTAAAAGTTTCATAGTTTTAGATTTTAGATTGAGGTCTATGACAATGTCAAGTTAATTCTTGTGTCAAATACAAAGCATGAGCTTAGTTTTAAATGTTTTCACAAAGACATCCAGTTGTATCAACAACACTTGTGTAAACATATATTTTTGAAATGCATGGTGGTGAGTACCCACACTAGTACTTAGATTTTATTGGATTCATTTTGGGAATATGGTAAGCAATGAAATGCTTTTCTCTTCAAATGTCAGTGTTCATGACATACAGGAAATTGCATCCTTTGCAAACATTAGAATTATGATAAAACAATTTAGAGGGAAGTTTGATAATGTGTGGGGGTTGCCTTGTTTTTCTTAAGATTATTTTAGGGAATAGTTAAGTAAAAAGTCTGAAGTCCACTCACTCTTAAGCACTAGTAAAACAAATAGAAAAGAAACACTGCAAGGTATTTCTGCAGTTCAGGCTAATCATTTGCTATTAGCAGAAAGAAAAATTAGCAAGAAAAAAAAAAGGCTTTCTAGTTCCTAATTTGTGGAGAAACACTGGGCGTTATGACCAGCAACCTAGTTCAGTAACATAGGAGGGAGAGTGGAAAGGAGGCAATGGAAAGAAACAAATGGAGTGTGGAACTTGTCGTATTTGGGGTGCCTGTGGGCACAACAGAATTACTGTCTCGTGGATTTTGAGTTCTGGTAAGTTTTCTTTGCTTATAATTGGATAAGGTTTTTCCTTTCTATTGTCTTTTCATGTGTGTATGTGCACGTGCGCATAGGTATGTGAATATGATAGAAAGTTTGGTTATTTCTTCAAATATTTAGAGTAATAGCATAACTGTAGTGTGATGAGAAAAGAAATCAAAGGCTTGGGAACACATGCAGGATTGGAGTGTGAATTCATCTCTGCCGCCCACTGGCTGTGTGGGGTGGGCACGGCATCCTTCTTCTCTAAACTTTGGTTTCTTCACTGGTAAAATGATCATACTAACATCTTCTTAAATAGAGTCCTCTATTATATTTTTTTCTCTCTTAAGATTCCAAGCTAGGACAAAAGGTAAACACAGTTCACACACATATTCCAATACAAAGGACTAAGTAGATCTCAGTTATTTATTTTATGCATACATGGATGCCAAGTGGGGCATTATGTGTGGGAGATGAACTATAATAATGCTAAATTCAAGCTTTAAAAAACTTATAAAACAAGCACAATGTTATAAAATGAGTTTGTCTCAAAGGTTATACTCAATTTGGTAACTAGGGAATGTTATCATTGGTTCAAAGAACACATGAGATGATAGTTATTTATAGGTAACTTAGAAAAGGAACATTAGGATAAGACAGTTTATTCAATAAAAACTGGTTAATACTACATCCTCATAAACAGAGAGCTTTGGCATCATCTTTTCCACCACACAATAACTGCTTACATTTCAACCGGACAAAAATCTCCATGTTAATCACGAATGGAAAAAGCAAAGTCACAAGCCCAGCACTGTACTGAAAGAACATCTTGTAAGCTCTTTTTCCTATTTCAAGGTTTCAGATCATTTTTCTGACAAAAAGAAGAAAAACAAACCAGTTGGAGAGAAGTCCAGGAGAAGAGCTTTCTATGGTCAAAAGTACAGCTAAAAATGCACTCCAGAATATTTATCTTCCTTTAAATTTAATTTCTGTCTTAAAGTTCTGTGTGATATACAAAACTCTATCCACTTACTTCCAGGAATAAATCAATCACTTTTATGATTTTTGAGTTTCAGGTTTAAATGTGATCAAATACAGCAGCACCTCTGTTCATGAATTGAATTTGTTTTACGATTTGGGGGAAGATGGTTACAGTTGTGTTTGTCTGGGGAAGATGGCTGTGGCTGTGTGTGTCACCTGATGTGGAGTTTGTGAATGAAAGCAAACTTTTGTCAAATGCTTTTGTTTGAGAACCAAATTATTTGCAAACAGAGGTGTCCGTGAACTGAGGTATTACTACTAAAGTACACACTTGCAAATACAACACTGCCCACAGAAACTTCACCCACGCCCGGGATCTGAGACAGGAAGGAGCTCAGGAGTGTACCTACCCCTGAAGCACGCGTGGAAGAGGTGGTGCATTTCTCTGTATTAAGCTGTCCTGGCTGATTCAACCAACACCTACGCTTTTCCCAGCCTCACGTTCCACTGCCATTCTTCCTCATGTACATGTGAGCATGTCCACTTCTCAGGTCCACTCATATAGCTCTGTGTCCTCCCTACCTGCCAGCCATGACCCACAGGAACTGCAGCTGCTTCCTTTCAGGTATCTTCTGTGTGCTAACCAAAGGGCACCCCCAAATTCTGAGTACTCTCTCATAGCACTTTGGGAGTTAGGTCAGGCCAAGTAGAGCCTCCAAGAACCTCCCTAGGCCTATTTGCCTCATACAGTACACACTGGGCTTGCAATTTTCCCCCTGTACTCTGGAAATAAGATTACTGTGCTCCAGGAGACCAGACCCAAAGGGATATTATTGTTTCCTCTCTAGGTTTGGCTAGACCTAAGGACATACTTGAAGTTTGGAGTTCTCCTTTTCAAATGCCAACACATTCTAATGGTCTTATTATTCTTCTTTCTTTCCTTTCTTTCCCTATTCTCAACTTCAGCCTAGGGCACCTTTATCAGGTAGGGTAGGAGATGGAATGATTATTGTTTATAGCTGAGTGCCCTAATCTCTTAAAATAAATAACTATTTGAAAGCCTGCTAAGTTTTGAGGTTTAAATCTAGACTTTTTTGCCTTTGTTCCACACTCAACTATCCTCCCTATCCTGAAGAAAAATGCCAGACTCTGGTTTTAGCCAACTGGCAAATCTATGGCAGCAGAGGGAGATGGGAAACACCACTGAATACTTCGAATGTCCGCTGCTACATTAGTTTTATACGACGTACACTCTAGGTGTGACCTGCAATAATCCATTTGCCATTAAAACCTGACTGGCTCACGGTGTGATTACATCTGGCTCTGAATCATCTTCCAGTCATGGATTTGTGGGCACAAACTCATCTGAGAACATTAAAGTTGGCTCAGCAGGCAATGGGAACAAGCCACAAATGCTTAGCCTGAGGCGAGCTGCTTGGCTCCCAGCGGGAGTCTCAAAACCCAGCCTGTCCTGCACAGCAGGGGAGCAGGTTGGGGAGTGAGAGCCAGGGGAGGTCGATCCCTGCATTCTCCGTCCACATCCGAGCAGAAACCCTGCCAGCATGAACAGCGTGGCTCCTGGCAAAGCCCCTGCCCAATTCCCTGAACGCTGTGGTCACCGAGGCCTGTGTTTGCTCTGAGATGTGGATTTTGAAAATGACCTCCCGAGGTCTGGCACACAGCTGAGTTCTCAGAGGGGAAAGGACGGGAAGCTGACGCCTCTCTGCAAGGTGGTTATCAAAACTCAGCGGGCGGTTACTCCTGGGAGCGGTGTTATGGCGCAAGGTGCACACCTCCACAGGACGGCCCCACAGCCAGGAACATAAAATCACATCATGGAAACACAGCCGAGAGGACCTGAGAACCATCTAATACAAGCCTTTCTCTTCAAGGGACGGAAAACTCAAGCAGACCACTGTCAAATGATCACTGAGGTGGTGCCTCCGCTCTGCTTGGTTATGTCCTTTGTGTTTTGCCTTCTGCTGAGCTGTCAAAGACACTGTGGACAAGGTTTATCTTGACGTAGAAAATGAGTAAACCTCTGACTTTCGTGACTTAGTGGTCTCAGATCTGGACAAGCCTTGATTGCCTCTGGTAGCCAGTCTCAGAAAAGGAGAAAAACCCACGAGTTAGGTCAGGCACGAGCCAAGGAGCTAATTTCCTGGGTCTGGCTGGGTACGAAGACGTCCACTTCATAGCTGACATCCGAAGCACAGTGCTGATATGTTATGTGTCCCAGTAATAGGTTTCATAGTGGACAACAGCGATCCAAATAGTCTGTTCAAAAGGCTTTGCCTGTGAACCACACTCGGAGTAGAGGAAAGACGTTGTAGAAGACAGTGTGCTGAGGAACGATGGCCATCTGATTATGAGTAGAAACAGGACCAGAGGAACCCTGGTCCAGCTGAGCGGCTGAGAGCTGCCTCACTGTCTGGTTGCCAGGTTCCTTCTGCCTCTCTTCCTGCCATACACTGAGACCCCACCACCCCCTCTGCATCTCTGCAACTCGCAGCTTCAAGTAGCAGCATGATTCTAGTCCATGACTACAGTAACTCACGCTTTAATTCCCTTTATGTTAGTGAAAATCTTTCTTTAAAAAAGTGCATATGATTTTCTAACTTGTGAAGTACTGGGCTCATACTTCAGGGGTGACAGTGTCTAGGCTGCTCCATTCATTTCTGGTCTCTTCCACCCAAGCCATGCCTGGCCAAAGCATCACTGACTCCCACCTCTGCTGAGAAGCAGTCTCTTAACTCTTCTCCCTGCCTTCTTCTCTGGTCCTTCCAGCTACTTCCTCTTGTGATCTTCTTTTCTACAGAGAAGCTCAACTTTTGTAGACATTTTGACCTTTTATAGACATTTTGAGCCTGCAAAGAGGATCTTAGCCAGCCTTGTGATTTGTGCGCTCTGCCCTGGCTGTCCTCTGCCGTCCACTCTCCATGGAATGGCAAGTCTGCAGAGGCAAAAAAAAGAAACAAAAATATGCCCACCAGGGTTTTTACTCCACACCCACCTCAAACAGGAGCTTGCTTTCCCTCTCTCTCCCTAGAGGCCCTGCAGCCTCCTCCAGGGTGTGCACCGCTTCTTCACTGGGCCCTTCAGAGGGCACAGGACAATATATGTGTGCACCCCAGCACAGAAGGAGTTGTCAGTGAGGGGCAGGCACGACACCGGCCTGTGTGCTGGGGTGTGTACACTCGCTTGTGAGAGCGCTTGAGCAACCAGGAGTCAGCTTTTTCTGTGTATCTGTGTTCTGGGGTGAAATGTGAGGGCTGTGAGGATCTGTATTCTTTCTAAGCAATTAGGAAGGTGTATCTGTCACCCTAGGAGGATAAAATATATCACATTCAAAAGTTTTAGCTTGATTTATAATTTTAAAAAGAAGAAATATGGTATATGGCCTCTATTTGTAAATCTTGTCCTAGACTTTATAAATGTGAAGGGCGTATCAGTCAGTGCTCAGTTTTCTCACTAGAGAAACAGATACATATGCAGACGCACATATTTGGATTCACAAGGTAGGTAGACGGTGGCCGCCCGCAGAGTCAGGCGGGGAGGAGTGCAGAAGAGCTGTCTGTACCCTGGAGAGCCAATGGACCCTGTCTGAAATCAAAGTCCCGGAGCTCACTGCAGAGTCTTGTGCAGGTCTGTATCAGGAGCCAGAGGTCTGTATTGCCATGCTGGAGGCCTGGAGACAGCTGTCCAAGGCCAAGGCACTCCTCTGGAGAAACAAAAGTGAGTCTTCTTTTTTCTTTTCCTTTTTATCCCATTCAGGCTACGGCCTGTTGGCTGGTGCCACTCACATTGAGGGTGGGTCTTCCTCCTTCAGTGAATCCATTCAGTCACGCCTAGAACTAGGCTTGAAGCAATCAGCTGGGTTTTTCTTTCTCAAGTTGACACAACAGTTAACAATCACATGGAGACTGTAGCCAGACATGAGACTCAGGTTTGGAGTTTTTTTCACCTAGATTTTTCCTATTTCCCTAAAGACCCATGAACCATCTTGAAATGAATTAAAAGAGATGCAGAGTGGTTTGGTTGGTCTGGACTTGAGATTCAAAGAGATAAGCGAACCTCAACTGGAAACTATATGGGCAGATTTTTTTCTGTCTCTTCAATTTATCAAACCCAAGTCCCCAAAATCAAGATGTTTAAAGACTCTTTCTATAGCTCTAAGTCATCAAACCTAAGTTCATAAAGGCAGGATATTCCAAAAAAGCAACTTTTAAAAGACTTCTTTATTTTGATGGCTCTGAAGTCTAACTAACTTCATGAGTTCACAGTCCAGGAATTCCTAGCCTGTTGACAACACAGAAGGATTTGCCCGGCCCTACTGAGTTTTGCCTGATTTCACAGAGGAGGCTCACAGCGACTGTATCACATAGACTTTCCGTGCGGGCTGTGAGCACACCCACTGTGATTTGTACTCTCACTGTGGAGGTGAAGCCTATTGCTTCCAAATGTGTACATTACCATGGACTCACAATAAAGAGCGTTTTGCCACTGAGAAAAAGTGGTCGACTAGGATGGTATGAGAAAAGTGTTTCTGTGACATGAATTTACACATATAGATAGCATGGTAAAGAAAAACTTCTACTGATTTATGAGACAGAAGTTTTTGCAAACTAGTTTTCACACTCCTTTGAATTTGTAATAACATCATTAAAAGATAAGCAGGCAGACTTTTACAAGAGACATTCCAAGTTGTTAAATCACACATATACACACACACTTACACACACACAGGGGCACACATTTGGAGGTCTGATTATTTGGGGGCAGGAAAACTTTAAAAATAGTATTTCCTATGGTTTCAGAATGCTTCCATCTTCTTCATTTCTGAACTTTATGTGTCTCAAACCTGGATTTTGAAGTTGAGTCTGAACACAGTGAGCATGCTTTTATCATGACTAGTGTTAGAAAAGCGAGATAAATTCTTTTTATAGTTTTGGAAAGCCAGTAAAACTTCAAGCAGGATTGAAACTGAATTTTGGTGACCCACTAACTAACTAAACCCTCAGGAGTTCTTAAACTTTGTGAAGGTTGAGGACGTCATTTGCAAACTGAGATAAGAATACCTGCCACATAAGTAATTTTCTAAGAACTAAATCAGATCAGGCAAATGAAATACTTGGCATAGTCCCTGGCTTGGTAGTAAACACATACGTGGCCAATGTATCTATAATATTATTACCAGTGCTTTTTATTGATAATTCTCAAAATTTGCTATTGGAGTGTGCCACCTCTGCCATTTGTCTATTTCTTTCAGTGACGAGGAATACTATTCAAACCTGGTAATGTGACACATTTTTGTCATCCCTTCCCTGCCTCTTCTGCTGGGTGTGGGAGGCAGGCAGAGCCAGTGGCTTAGAGTTGTTTCTCCTCCACATCTCTTACCAAGGTCAAACAACTTCAGCAGATAGAAAGACAGGAGGAACAAAAAGCTCAGGAAAAGCTGGCAGAAACACTTCAGTTTCTCATGAAATTCAATACGTGCATTTCTAAGGGGACTGAATCCACATGTTAACCCCAGATGCTGGAGGTGCCAGCTGCCAGCCGCCATTTCTCCAAACACAAAGACAACATCGCCATCTACTGCTGCCATTGCAAATCACTGGTCTGAAAACTACAGAACAGAGAAGCCTGGGATATTAAATCTCTCTCTTACCTTATAAAACCAATACTTTAGTTTCTTTTTCAACTTCCAGAATAACCCTGTTTCACAGAGATTCACTGTTTGAAATCTCTTGCTGGGGCCATAAGCTGGCTCCAGAGTGGGTGTCTGGCTCACGTAGTCAAATTTCTTCTTCCAAACTTTCTACCATGGCATCTCTGACCTCCAGCTTTCACCTCACCTTGTTATTCTTAGCAGGGTCTAAGACGTGGCAGTGTGTGGGTGCTTGCACCCTGCAAGTTAGCGAGGCAGAGGGTAGAGAGGTGGGGCAAGAGTGAGAAATGCTGAGAAGCCAGCACCTGTGGTTTGAAGTGATCCTCTTTGCTTGAGGGAGCCTGGGAGTGAGGTGTGTTTTCTGGATCAGCCCTGTGGGCCCCCAGCACCAGATTAGCTTAAAAGCCTGTCCCCACCACACAGACCGCTGACAGCAATGTCATCTCCTGAATGTCGTGTTTTCCCCTGCCTCTACAGTGATTTATAACCACATGCAGACGAAGGGTGAAGGCTGAGCTATTTATTAACTGTAAAGTGGTTTGGAGGCAGTTGTATGAAAGGCACTTTGCAAAAGCAAACCTTGAGTACCGCAAGTTGGAGAAGAGGCACCGTTTCTCCCCTCCCTTTGTGTACATACTTGTCTGGCATTTTATTTTTCCGTCGCCTCACTCAGAACGAGAAAGTACCTTTCATCTTTCTTTGGCTTCCTTCCACATTCCAGCGTGAAGTCTGGTCTCTGAGGGCTGCTCTGGCCCTGGCGTGTTCCTCAGATGCTAAGGAAAAGTCTAAGCCTCCTGCGTAACAAGCTGGGAAGTGACAGTTCATCTCGCACAGACAATAAAATAATATACAGTGCCTCCACCTCGTACCAGAATAAACTGCACATTCCCTAGCAAGGAACAAGGCCTCCTTTCCACATCCCAGGGAGGAAGCAAAGTGACTTGGAATGAGCGGGATTTTTCATATCCCTGGAAATGCGTTTTCTCTATCACCAGACCAGATGGCAGCCCTTAGATTCCAGCTCCTTTCAGGGTCATTTCCCTCCTGGAATCAGGATCAAAGTGAGCAGAGCCCGCGGCCAGGCCAGAGTGTGCTCCTGCAAAGGTGACGTGGTTTACTTTACACCAGTACAAGGGACTTTCCAAAGCCAAAGCTATTAGAAAAAGCAGGAAGGGGAATGTTTGGAAAAGGTTGCTAACACCTGATCCGCACATTCTTTCTTCCTTCTTTGCTGCTCATAATCAGTGGCAGGCGCCAGATGTGTGGGAACAGATCTCAGCTGCAGAGAGCCGAGGACCAAAGTCGTGGAGACACACCCCGCCCCAAGATCCTGCTTCTTTTTCAATTTAATTATACATTAATATTCAAGGAAACAATTTTAAAATGTCAAACATAACCACTAGTAGTTTCTCTTTTTGCATATTTCTTTGCATTTTCTGCTTTTTAATACCAAAGCCAGAGTGAGGATGTTAAATTCTACTTGATGTCCTTTTCCTGGTTAAGCCTTTCAGCTTTTGCCTTGTTTATTTATCTTATGAAATGCTGCAAGTTTTATTTATTTAGTTAATTAGTTAGTCCATGGGAGGAATGTATTTCCAGAATTAATGAGGTAAAATTGACAAGTAGAATTACATAAATTTAACATATGCAGTGAGATTATTTTGATACACAAGGAGTGTTCAAAACACATAGTGAATACTTACATGTAAAATGTATTACAGTAAAAGACACAGGGCTACTAATCCTTCTCAAAATCTCTACCCTGCTCCAGACACACTCACCTTATCATTCTTGCCATTTTCTGAAGTAGTTCTGGAAAACCTCTTTTGTGCGTGTCTTTATAATGTGTGACCAAAAGTACAGTGCGTGCAGTTACCAAGTGCCATTCAACGAAAAGGGGCAGGCTCACAAGAGCTTATGTGTCTTCACCTATCCTATGCACCAGGGCTGCCACCACGGGACTTCTGACTCTTGCCCAGAGTCAAAACGACCAAGGAAAGTAGTTTTGGATCAATTCAGGGCCTCGAGGAAGCCATGACAGCTCAATTCAAAGACGCTTGTAAAAGGGGACCCAGAACTGCTTCAGAAAGGGCAAGAACAAGGAAATAAGTGTGTCTGAAATGAGAGGAGTGTTTTGAGGGGAATTAACAGCAATATGTCTTATACTACAATAAAATTTTTTAATTTACACTACGTTTATCGCCTCTTCTAGTTATAACTGGTATGTGTGTATACAGTAAGAACATTTAAGATCTTACACTATTAGCAAATTTCAAGCACACAGTATGGTCTCGTTCACTGTAGTAACAACACGGTACACTGGGTCCCCAGAAATTTTTCATCACATATCTGTAGATTTGTGAACATTGCCTAAGATTTATTTTACTTCCTGTTTCTATGAGTTGAATTATTTTTAGATTCCACATATGAGAAATGGTGCAGAATTTATGTTTTATTTCTCTTAACCTAATGCCCTCAAATGCAATCCATATTATCACAAGTTCCAAGGTTTTCTCCTTTTATGGCTGAACAGCATTTCATCGTCCAGCTGGAGATACAGCTCAGTGGCACTGTGCCTGCCTGGCAAGCATGAGGTCATGAGTTGGATCCCCAGTACAAAAATTAAATAAATAAATAAATCAGTGTACATTCCACAATTTCTCACTCCATTCCTTCATTAGTTTGTTTCCATACTTGGTCTATTTTGAATAATGCTGAAATGAGCATGTGGGTGAAGATTTATCTCCAATATGACTTTGTTTCCTTTGTTACCTTTTTTTTGGTCCTGGGGATCGAATTCACGACCTCGCTTGCCAGGCAGGCGCTTACACCACTGAGCTAAATGTGCAACACTTTTGTTACCTTTTGTTTAAATGCATGTAAATTTTAGATCAGTATATCCTTTAAAAATTCAACCTCATATTATTCAAGTTATTTTGCCTGAAAATTTTTCACCTGATATTGCTACAAATACACTAGTGTTCTTTTCTTTAGCTGAAACAGTTGTACTCACTTCCACCTTTTAATTTCAACAATTTTTTATCCTTATGACTTAAATTTATCTCTTGTTAAACAACATATGGTCTAGTTTTTTGTTGACCTTAGGTAAACCATACAATCCATTAAGCCTTACTGTATCTGTATGATATGATCCACTAAGGTTTAGTATAATTCCAAATTTGTATTTTCTATTTGTTTCTGCTGTTCTGTATTTCTGCTTGTCTTCACTCTTGACTCTTTAGAGATTGCTTGAGTATTTTTCACATTTTATCTTCCTCTTTTAATTTTAATATTTAATAAAATAGTACCCAAATTTTTATCTTTATCATTTATTTAAGCTTTCCTTTTTTAAAAAATCACACAAGATATTATTGCATTATAGTCAGTGCTTACTAAGCTTTGTATATGTACTATTTTCTGTATTCTTCACTTATTCTCATAGCTGTTCTTTTTCTGCATTCATTTCATTTCTATTTTGAGCACAATCTTAGAATTTCCTTTCGAAAAACTTACTGGTGGATAACTCAATTTTTGTTTGTCTACAAAATATTTATTTCACTCTTATCCATAGAAGATGTTTGACTGTGTATAGAACTCTGGGTCAACACTTATTTTTTTTTCTCACTACATTAAATACACTCCATTGTTTTCTGACTTCCATAGTTGCTGCTGAGAAGTTGCTATCAAGTTATCATCTTTCCAGGTAATCTCTCCTCTCTCCTCCCTCTCCTGCTACCTCCTTTTAAAATCTTTTGTTTTACATTTTCTATAGTTTTACTGTAAAATACAAAGGATTTTGTTTATTTTTATTAGTTCTGTTTTTCATTTGTGAACATCTAGAATTTGTCTTATATTGTCATTACTTTTGTCTCATGCCATCCTTTTTCTTTGATTTCAAAATTCCTAACAAGTATATTTGAGACTGCAATGTAACTCAGTTGTGGACCCCTCACCTAGCTTGTGTGAGATGCTCAGTTCAGTCCTTGTCTCCTTGAAAACAACAACAACAAATGTATTTGACCTTTTCCTTCTAACTTCCATAGATCATGTATCTCTTTCCTTAGTTCACCTCTGTACTTCCGTTTAGATTCTGAATGAAATTTTGTCATCTTCCCTTCAGCTTACAAACGTTCCTTTAGTTTTGATGAATCTGCTACTCCCTCACCATATCCAATTTTTAATTTTTTTTTGTACCAGGGATCGAACTCATGACCTTGTGCTTGCCAGGAAGGTGCTTGTGCCACTGAGTTAAACCCCCTCATTTTTAATTTAGAAAATTAAGTTTACCCAGCACTTGGGAGACTGAGCATGGATAGAGAGACCCTGTCTCAAAAAAACAAAACGAGTTTGATCTAGTTCCTTTCTGTTCCCTGAAGATATTTTGTCTTTTCTTTTGTTCAATAAATTATGCAAAATTTTCATATTACGTGTCCGGAACTGTCACAGGAGGTCAGTGGATCTATTCCTTTGTCTTTTGTTTTTGCAAATTCTTACACAAGGTAAAGCTAGGTATTTCTTAGTTTTCCTAAGAAAAAACATTCAAGAGGACATAGGATAAAGTACATCCCTCCAAAGAAGATCGGCATTGTTTCTTCCTAGCACTCAATAATCTGTGATAATTGTAAATTAAATTCATAGGAAAATTTTTTTGGACCACATAGATAAGTTGGAAAATTGAGTTGCTAAACTCAGTGAGTTGCTAACTGTAAACTGTTTTTTCTTTTCCTTCATTCTGTTAAAGTAATCATCACCACATTGCGCTAGAGCTGGTAGCTTGAACAGATTAACTGCTGGAATTGCTTTAGCTGAGAGTTTGGCCATCTGAGGTCCCAGAATTTGCTGACGGACACTTCTGCCAGGATTTCACCATGAACTGCATTCGTGGCCCCAGGTACAGTTAGTGGCCCTGAAAACGGATGCTCCTGTTGAGTTGACTTTATGGTTTTCAGTTGATGTATAAAGTGTTAACTATAATTTACATTTTTTCTAAGTCTCATCAGATTCTATGTATAACTTTTTTTAATAACAGTATATTTTTTAAATTTAATTATGTTGACACATAACACTTTAACTCATTTACTACCATTTGTGTCTGCTGTATTTCAGCTATTGTTTTAGGATATTTGTAGTGTGAAGGTTTCTAGGTAAGCAATTTTGCAATACTATTAGTGGTAGAAGTCCTCAACACCTTCACATACATTTTAAAATACTTTTGGATTCTATACTTCATTTTTAAAAGCTTAGGAGCGAAGATTGTAAGATAAAACACTTTTGTTCTTTGGCCTAACATTTACATTGCTGAACTGTGCACACCGAGACCCTGTTGGTAGATGCTGACTTGTGTTGCCAAGCTGCTTCCCAAGGCAGCTGTAAAAATAAATGCGATTCACTATGAACACATCAGCATATGTTATTTTCATGGTAAGATTATTTCCTAATTTAGTTGTACATGACACTTCAATTTTGTTTTAATTTGTGTTTCTCTGAACTTCTGCCAAAGAGTGTCTTTCCCCCCCCCCCAGGGTAAATATTTGCATTTGCTTACTTGCATACACTGGAATTTAAATTTTTTAAAGGATCTCTAAGTTGATTCAGGCTTTGGTCATTTCTCAAGAAAATGGCTATTTTTGCTAGCAATGAACATTTCCTGATGGTCAAATAGACTCCTAGTGAGCACTCAAGGTCTTCAGCTAGAAAACGCATGAAATCACTTTTTCCTCATTTTCAGAACCAAACCAGAAATGTGAACATTTAAATGGAACCACAGCACAAAACTGTATTGTCAGTATCATTAAAGTAAAATAACCACAAGCGCGGTAAGTTTAATTGCAGATTTAATTCATTTTAGCAGAATTAATTGAGAATCAGGTTGTTACCTGCAAGGAACTCTCCTAGAACAACAAGGTAAATGGTAGTTGATAGTGTTGGGTAGGTGGCAGGACAAAGAGGAGAATTATTTAAGTAAAGTGGGAACAGAACTTCTTTCTAGTTCTCTCTCCAGCTTCATAGGACAACAAATGGGAGGGGAGAAGACACGGCACAAGATCAAATAATTACTTGCCAAGATGGCTGTCTAGCATCAGGGCATGTTGGTGGCATGTGGAGACCACTTTATCCCAGCCTTTGGTTCCTGCTCAGAGGCAGTACTGTCCTCTCCAGAACTCTCAGGTCAGAGCAGGCTCTGAGGCATGCAAGTGTGAAGGGCCTTTCTGGAAACTCTGTCTATTCAGTTGAATGTGGCCGTGACAAGAACAATGCACCCTTCTGCTCTGAACTCTGGACCTCCTTGATTGGTAGACAATTCCTTTTAATCCTACAGGTCGTTTCTGTCTCTCTGCACACTAGTGTGGCCTTCAACTTGGGATTAACATGTTTTATCTATGCCCCCTCTGCCATCCTTACAGAGGTGAAAGCATGAGCACACGTGTCTAGTATGAAAAGCATTCTTCGTTTTAATCTTCTTGTATAATGGTCGATAGTCATGAATGGAATTTCTAGTTCTCATATAAACTGTGATCATTACAAAATGTTAATTGGAACTGTAAGTACCTGAGGCATATAATGAAATGCATTAAGGATTTTTTAAACACTTTTTAATACAAGTTATTTTAAACATCATACAGCCCTCTCCCTCTATTACTACCTCTCATCATTTTGGTGAAACACAAGGGGACTGGCACTCTAGTTGTGAGCCCAGCCCTTCATGGAAGATCTGACAACCAAACTTCCATTCTGTTGACAGTGCCTACATGGTCTCCGTCCCTAGTCAACATAGTCATATGAATAAGAATTCAAAGAAAATGCATTTATTTTTGCATTTTGAAGTGGAGTTATTTGAATTTGATTCAACTAAGCACAAAGTGGAGAATTCAGTAACCATTTTTCCTTTAAGTTAACTGATGCTATTAATGAAGTACATTTGTCACGGCACTAGTGAAGTGTGAAAATATGGCTAAAACAGGTTTTGAATTAAAAAGTGATGACCTACAGCAGAAAGTAATTGCAAGGAAAAATTTTCAACACTCCAGCCAAGTAATAGATCCCGATTCCAGGCCTTAACTCCTGTGTTTAGAAATATGCCAAGTACAGCATATACTGTACTGAATTTCCTTTGACTTAGCTTTCATTATAATTATGTTTATTAAAAAGTACAGTGCCATATGGGGCTTCTTGCTGTTAGGCTTGCAGCACCTAGAGTTTATGAAGTTTCTAGGAAAGCAGAAGTTATCTGCCACAAATATTTGTCTTGGGACTCAGGTGAGCAAAGTTCTATTTTCCATACTGTTTATAATAAAGACTTTAAAAAGAGATTCATCAGCTCACAAGTGTTCATTTTTCCACAAGGTAGACATTTAAATTTAACCCATAATGTTTCTCACTCAGTCACAAATTGTTCTCTGACACTTTGCTTCTACATCATTATTTGGAGCATTACCCCCTTCCTTGCACTTGTTTCCGGGTAGTCACATCAGGACAATACCTGTCACCCCTCTGAGCCCTTCAGAAAGGTACCACATAAAAGGATGAGCATAGCAGGCTGAAGACCAAGGTTCCAGTTTTCTAAGACCCACCTATTAAGTTGAGGCCTAAATTCATCATTTAGCCTCAGTTTCCTCACCTTTAAAATGCAAACAAAAATTACTCATTTTGCTCACATAAGAACTATATGAAAGCTCTTTGTAAACAATGTTCAACATATTTTTATAGCTCCAACCTTTGGGGCAACCAATTATGGCACAGTCTAGTATTGATTAGCATTCTTTTAGTTCCAAGTACTAAAAATACAATTTGAGCAGAATTAAGGTCAACAAAAATACATTGGCTTGATATACAAAACTTCATTGTACTGCTATCCACTTATAATGAACTACCAGAAATGAAATTAAGAGAATCATTTCATTCAATACCCATAAGCTTAGGAATAAATTTCATGAACAACAAAAAATGTCAAAATTATACTCTGAAAATCACGGTATACTGTTTAAACAATTAAAGCGAATCTAAATAAATGGAAAAACAACCTCATGAAGAATGCTAATTTTAAGATTATGTATGTATTAAAACAAAAAATCCTGTAATTTGCAAATTTTTCCCTTCCAGGTTACTACTCATCCTTAAATTTCTCAATCTTAAAAAATGTAAAAGGTTGTTTTTCTCCTGTAAAAGTGGCCTTTCACTTGGAAATGGGCTCCTGTAACTTGCACCTTGCTTTCCTCCCTTTATTGTAGATTCACAGTTCCGCAGATTTTTACCCCAAGATGACATAAAAACTCCCCAGTCTAGACTATCATGTGCCCCTCTTAAGGATCCACATTCTATTTTCTCTGAGTGTGTATACTTGTTTAACTCTGCCTAATAAATCTTTTTTATGCATCTTACTGATGTGTCCTGAAAATTCTTTTTTCTGTGATGGGAGTCAGTGAACCTATTCCATAAGGGTGAGCTGAGATCCCATCTCCTGTTTGGGGAACTGCCTCGGCCCCTGTCAGGTGACAGTGATGCAGTACTGAACAGCCATGTGCAAAATAATGAAGCTGAATTCTTATCTCCCATCATATAAAGTCAACTCCAAAAGCATCAAAGACCGAAACATAAAAACTAGTACCATAAAACTATTAAAGGAAAGCATCAAGGAAAACTTCATGTTCTCAGACTGGCAGTAAGTTCTTAGCTTTGACATCAAAAATTTAAGTAGCTACAACTATAAAAATAAATGGGACTTCATCAAAATTAAAAGTTTTTGTACATCAAAGAACACTATCAAAAAAGTGAAATGGCAGACTACAAAACAGAGAAAACACTTGTAAGTCATATATCTAATAATGAACTAATATCTAGAATTATGTCACTAATTAAGATAAATGTCCAACTTTTAAAATAGGCAAAGATCTCAGTGGACACTTCTCCAAGGAAGAGCTACTATGTGTAATAAACATATGGAAAAGTCTTTGACATTGTTATTCACTGGGAAATGCAGTCAAAACCACAGTGAGAATGACAGAATTAAAAAGTGGAGTATTAAGAGTCAACAAGGACATGGCAAAATCAGAACCCATTGTACACCGTGGGTGGAACTGTCAAATGGAATGACCACTTTGGAAAACAAGCTGGCAGTTTCTCAAACAATTAAAAATAGTTATAGCATGACCCAGCAAGTCTACTTCTAGGTATATATACAAAAATCTTGAACACGAATGTTTATAGCAGCATAATCTATAACATACAAAAGGTAGAAACAGCCCAAATGCCCATCAACTGATCAAGGATAACAAACCATGGTATGTCCACACCTCACAATGTACTGTTTTTAGCCACAGAAAGAAATGGAGAACTGATACATGCCACAGCGTAAATGAACCATGAGAACACAGTGCTAAATGAAAGCCACACAAAAGACCAAATGTTACATAATTCTGTTTATTTGAACTAGCTAGAATACGAAAATTGATAGTGGGGCTGGAGATGTGGCTCAGTGGTAGAGTTCTTGCCTTCCATGCATAAGGCCCTGGATTTGATCTCTAGCACCACCACCACTCCCCTCCCCCCACCAAAAAAAATACATATATATATATATGGAGAAAGAGAGAGAGAGAGGGAATGTGTTTGTATTGTTTCCAGTTGGGGAGGTATTGGAAGATATGTGTGTAAGAGCTAAAAGGCATAGTGGCTCTTTTAGTTTTAAGCTTTATTTATTTTTTGAGTACCGGGGATCAAACACATGACCTTGCACTTGTCAGGCAGGTGCTTTTGCTGCTGAGATAATCCCTCGTCCTTAAGCTTCATTTTAATTGATACAAAATAACTGTATACATTTATAGGATCCAATGCAATGTCTGTTCCATTCGTTGCTTTAAAACCAAAGCTTGGGATGACATGGTAAAAGTCACTATTCTAGATAATTTGCAAGAAGAAGATTTGAAACAACTTTATATTTGAACTTACTGTATTTACTTCTACCTTTAAAAGTCAATGTAATGTATCATTAGTGTTTTATACTATTATAAAATAAACTTATTTCTGCTTCAATTTAAAGGATTTAAACAGTTTATACTTCTTAGAATTATAGAGATATTTTAGAATCTTTGGACTCAAAATTTCTTCTTTTACTGTGTTAATCTTATATCTATACTTGATTTTTTTCCTCTACAGAAAACATATTAAAACATGTTTAATGTTTTTCCTTTTCCAAGATATATTTTATCTTGAGTAGTTTTAAAACCAGAACAGCTATTATAGGATTCTAGGATATGTGTGTGGTTTTTTTAAGTGATAAAAATATTCTAAGATTGACTGTGGTGATAATTGTGGGCACCTCTGAAAATGTTAAAGTCCACTGAATTACACTATTTAAATGGGTTACTGGTTTCTAGGGCAGGAAACAAGGGCCTCAAGCCATTCCTGAAATAGCTGCTTAAATGCCATTGGATATAACAAAATCAATCAAACGAACAGATAAAAACAAAACAAAACCCAACCCAAAAAAATAATGAACATGATACAGGGCTTCAAAAGAAGATAATAGGGAATTAACAATGGCTGCAATGTGGCCATTTTGACTGTATTATTCTGCTTATCCAGGAATAGAAGTTATCCCTCTGTTTTCTGAGATCCACTTAATCTACTTTTTCAGGGTACTGTAGTTTTTCTTATAGAGTTCCTTCACTTTGGTTAGATTAGTTCCTAAATCTTTACTTTTCCACCTGCAGGGAACCTCCTGGAGACCGGCCTGAGACAAAGGATGGCGGCCCGGCCCGAGGTTCCATAGGCTCCGGTCCACCATGCCCAGCATCCTCCTTACAACTTAGGGAGCCAGGATCCCACAGAGGGGAGTTAGGACCCTGTGAGGTGAGTCCTGCTGCCCCAAAGTGGGCTCATGGAGAGCTGGCAACCTGTGCTCCAGACAATTGAGCTTGGGCTTGGGCTAGCTACCGGGTACACTGGACCGAATCCCGGAAGCTCCACAGCCTTAGTGCACCACGCCCAGCGGCCTTCTCTCAGTTCGGGAGGTGGAGGCCGAGCTGGTGGCCTGACGGCCCCGTGTGGGCTGACCTGTGGAGAGCTTAAAAGCAGCACTCCTGGCGAGTGAGATCATACTCACCCTCTAGGACATGGGACTGTGGCCCGAGGTTCCGTGGGCCCAGTTTATGAGGCCCAGCTTCCACCTTTCAATTTAGGGAGCCAAGAGCCTGTAGGGGAGCCACCGCTGCTCCAGGAACTAAGGGTGCAAGAGGTAATTCACCACACATTCAGAGGAAGCTTTAAAACACCACTCAAAGCAAGGAAATATAGAAAAATGACAAAAGGAAAGACCAAAAGACAGGCTCAAAGCTCCAACCCACCCCAAGAAAGCTTAGAAGCCATGTACATAGAAGAAAAAAGAAGCCATGCACCTGGAAAGTCTGAAATGATATCAAATGAAATAAAGATGCAACTAGGGAAAGCAATGGAGAAATTCAAATCAGAAATACTTGCCCAGGTAAAAGAAGAATTGATAAAAATAGTGAAAGTAAGAGTGAATGCATCTAGTGAAGACACAGCTAAAAATTAGAGGAACAAAGCACACAGATAGAATCCCTGAATGAACACTATAAGAAACAAACAGAATACATAAAGCAGATTCAAAGAGATATACAAGAAATTAAAAATGCTATTGAAAGCTGCCAAAACTGCCTCAACAAAAGTGAAGATAGAATTTCAGACCTCAAAGATAAGACTGCAGCCAGTGAACAGGAAAGACAAGATCTTTTAAAACTAACAAAGAATCAGGAAATAACAATTCAACACCTGCAAGATGATGCAAAGAAAAATAACATAAGAATACTAGGGATAAATGAAAAAGAAAGGGACAGCCCAAATGATATCGAGGATATTTACAGAAGTAATAGCTGAAAACTTCCCAAACATGAGAAGAGAAACTGGATAAGTGAAGCATATAGAACTCCAAACAGCCATAACCAAAATAAAACTACACCCAGACACATAATAATCACCATCCCAGAAATCCAACATAAGAACAGAATACTAAAATCTGTTAGAGAGAAAAGAGAGATCACCTATAAAGGAAAACCTACCAGAATCACAGCAGACTTCTCAACACAAACAATGAAATCAAGAAGAGCACGGAGTGAAGTATTTCAGATCCTAAAGGAAAACCACTTCCAACCCAGACTGACATACCCGGCAAAACTGTCCTTCAAAATGGATGGAGAAATAAGATACTTCCATGACAAACAACAGCTGAAGAACTTCATGGACACCAAACCAACCCTACAAAGAATACTGAAAGACATTCTAGATACACATGGGATAAAACCACCAAGCAAGACAGACAATTAAACAGAATGGAAAGCTAAAGACACAACAGCAGAAAGATAAATGTCAACAATAAATCAATATATAATAGTTACAACCATTAATGTAAATGGCCTCAACTCACCAATCAAAAGAAACAGACTTTCAGAATGGATCAAGAAACAACATCCAACCATATGCTGTCTACAAAAAACCCATCTAACCCAAAAGGACACTCATAGACTGAAAGTCAAGGGATGGAAAACAATACTTCATGCAACAGGAAACCAAAAAAAAGCAGGAGTGGCAATCCTGTTTGCAGACAATGTGAATTTCAAACCAAGAATGATCCAAAGAGATAAAGA
>PVJX010018541.1:0-36360 GCA_004027295.1 Dolichotis patagonum
AACTAAAATGAATAGACACTTGACAGAAGAAGTACAAATGTCCAATAAACACATAAAAATTGTTCAACATTACTGACCTTTGGAGAAATGCACATGAAAACAACGCTTACTCCAGAAAGGATGACTATTATCAAGAAACCAAATAATAGCAAAATGCTGGCAAGACTGCAGGAAAAAAGGAACTTTCTACATTGGCGGTGAAAATTTAAACTAGTATAACCAGTATGGAAATAAGTATTGAGATTCCTCAAAAAGTGAGAGACGGAAATTCCATTTGACCTAGCTATTCCCTTTCTAGGTATATTCCTGAAAGAGTTAAAGACATCTTGTTATAGTGAAACATTCATGCCCATGTTTATAGGAGCACAATTCGTAATAGCTAAAACTTGGAAGCTGTGTATATGACCACTAACAGAAAAATAGATAAAGAAAATGTGGTGTTTATACACAACAGAATGTGGTTGGGCTATTAACAAGGATAAATTTGAGTCATTTGTAGGAAAATGAATGCTCTTTGAGACCATAATGTTAAGTGAAAGAAATCAGTCATGCATGTTTAAATATAGTATAATTTCTCTTATATGAGTAACACAAAATATAAATAAATGAGAAAGCAAAATGACAGATAGATAATAGCAGAGCAGGAAATAGATCTTTTGTAAATGAGAAAGGGACCAAGAGATGGAGGGAGAGACAGGGAGAGGGAAAGGTGTTGTAAAAACAATTAAGATATATCATATATATACCAACTATTCAAAATGAACAAGTTCATTATATACCACAAATATATGCTTACTATAGTACTGTAGTACTAATAGTAGTAGTACTACTATTAGTATTATTAGTAGTAACAATAAAACTGAAATGTTGAGCTAGACTTAATAGAATCACCACTATGTCCCTAGCACAGAGACATGAGAATCCTGGGCATATTGAGTTACAGGTCCTAGTTGGGTGTATAGTGAGTTGAAAGACTGTGGCATCAGAACCAAGTAAACTTGGGTTGGAATCCTGGCTTGAAAGGTATGTGACCAGATTCAGGTTACTTACACCCTGAGCTTCAGTTGTCCTATTTATGAAATAGCATAGGTGCCATCTTGCTTATAGATTCTCAAATGTTAGTGAGTAATAGGTAAATTTAAATTTCTTTGACTTTCCCTCTTCATTCCCAAACACACATTCCATTTTCTACACTGATTATTGTCACCTGAAATCATGGGGGAAAAGTCAAGTATTAAAAATATTGGATGATGGAGATACTAAAATAGGCATTGAGAAATCATATCTAGTTGTGTGACCCCAGGCAAGGTGCTTCTGCTTCTGAATTGCCATTTCTACCTGAATTAAATTCAGTGCTTGGACTAACTGGTGTCCAGGCCTCATTTAGCTTCCTGTAGAGCAACTAGTTTCCTAGTTATGTCCTAAGAATTGGATACCTACCATCCTCTACCAGCCTTTTGAAATAGGCAGCAGGAAATCTGGGTACTGAGTGCTGGAGGGACCTTTCCAGGTTGACCCATATGTGTAGCAAGGGAGAAATGTCCACCTGAAATCAGACCAATGGGGATATAAAGATGCTGCTGCTGCTGTTTGTGGAATTTTAATGACAGTTCACTTTGGGAAATGAGAATTCTTTAAAAATTCCTATCAGGGCTTGCAAAGGAATGCTGAAAATTTTCCTTAGGAAGCAATGAGGGGGTTACCCTGGCATGAGAGCAGCTATATTAAATCAACATGGCAACATGCTGGCTTCCAGGCCAGAAACTGGGAGCAATCAGAAGCATTCCAAGGGCAGGAAGGAGAAATGAATTCTTCACCAAACTGTTAGATAGGTTGGCACATATGGGAATTTGGATGGTGGCCAAGCTGGCTACTATTTTGTCTCTGGATGAGACTGGAAAGGCTGGGGCCCTCCCTGCCCTTATGTGTTCAGCAGATGTCAAAGGAGCTAGGGTCTTGATTTTGGAGTCAGACTGCTTGAACTAGAATCTCAGTTCTACCTCTTAATTGAATGACATTCCAGGTCTGTTTCCTCATCTTTGTAATAGGAGAAATGGTATGCTTGTCTCTTGGTGGGTTGTTATGAGGATTAAATGAGCTAATGTATGCAGATCTTTGAACATGATGCCTGGCGTATGGCCATCCTTGATGAAATCTCTTACCAGCTTAAACTAACAGAAGTATTTGAGTAAGACTTTCTTAGTGGTGTGAGTAAACTCAGCATGATAACGCAATCATATAATTTTTCCAGGTAAAGAGGGAATTGGGTAAAGAGATTAGTGTTTTCTGAGAGTCACATGACAGCAGAAATTGTGCTTCATTTGTACACAATTGGCACATAATAAGTGCATGATTATAATTTGCTGAATAGTCACTGAAGCAAATGGAGAACCTACCGGGACATTCTTGGAGGTCTTTTTTCTTGACCCAGACAGGAATTCTTCTTCATAGAGGTTGAAACTGAAGCTCAGGAGCCCACGGGCCCTCCCAGGAGTGCAGAGCTTCTCCCTGGGTCTCAAGTATGTCCTGTTCCATGCAGAGCAGATAGAAGCGGGCACTTGCCCTTTGGTAGTATGGTGTATCCTATCCTCAGGCCTGGGTCTGCTCTAGGCCAATTAGGAGACGTACTGGGCAAGAATTTGATGCTTGATACTAGAGCAAGAAGCACCATTATTTTTGATATTTTTCTAAATTATTTTGGGCTCTGAAGCCTTGGGTTTCTGGATGGGGGAAATTCAGAAATCCATCATCATAGGGTCCTCTCCTTTGAACCTCTGTGTTGTTCAAATCTCCTAGACCCCCGAGGGCCCAGAAACTAAGAAGACTGAACCTTTATCCCTGTCATTGGCATCTTTATTGTTGCCCTTTGGAATACACATTGACCCTGTTCATTGTGGATCCCTTGGCCTCTGGCACCTGTTGTTCTGGCTGGACCAGGATCCTGGTAGGCTGGAGCAGACTCTGTGTAAGCAACGTTCACAGTCATGAGGCCTTGTTAGACGGTGGGCTTACAGTGCAGACAGATTTGCCTGGTGTGATCACAGGAGGCCAGCCCTGGTCCTGGTCCTGATATGTGTTGGGTGGCACTGGGGCATAGTAGGCAGGCGGGGATTAATCAGCAGAGCTGGCTATGACCTTTACCTGCTCTTCTCATTGGGGGAAGAAAGACTCTGAATTCAGCTAGATCTGAATTCAAATAACCTCTCAAATCAAGCATGGTGGTGCATCCCTCTAATCTCAGCAGTCTGGCAGACTGAGGCAAGAGGATCATGAGTTTGAGTTCAAGCCAGGCAACTTAGTGACTTGTTTCCAAGTAAAAAATAAAGAGGGAGGCTGGTGGTATAGTTCGGTGAGAAGGCCCTGGCTTCAATTCTCAGTAATACACACAAATGCAAACACAAAAACAAATACAAACATAAGAAAAAAGGAAGTAAGCAAGCAATAAGTCTATCTTTTGGAAGCTGTGTGAGCCATACATTTTTTTGTGAAAAATATTCAGTCACATAGAGGTGATGAACTGTCATTCTGCCCTCAACATTGTCACCACCAGAAAGTCTCTAGAAGGCCATCATTATCATGCTCCCTGGGTTCTTTGGAAAGGAAACTGAGGCTCAGTATGGCCTCCAGTGCTATGTGCCAGTCCACTGTGTGCTCCTGGTCCCTGTGGATCCCAGTTTAGAGGGTTCTTGCAGAGGAGCTGACCATGTCTTTCCAGAGCTGCTTACAGGCTGATGTACCCTGGGAAACAACAGACTCAATTGAGAGGCTGCCTGGCCTGGTTCATGGCAAGCAGTCCTGAACCTCCCTATGCCTATGGCCTGATATGTCTGGGGTCATCTCTGGGAAATGGGGTTAGTCAGGATGAAGGTCCCTGAGTCTGAGATGGCCATCACCTTCGAGGACTGAAACTCTGGGCTGGAGAGAGGGACATATATGATGGTGACAGTCTACTCAGAGCTCAGGAAGGAGACTTTGATGCACTGATGAGTTCTAGCCCTGTATCAGATTATGGGCTGAGATATTTGTCCAGTTTGCTTATTTTAATCCTTAAGTACTCTCTGAAATGGGAATGGTTCTGATACACTTTTTATAGAAGGAAAACAGAGGCCCAGAGAAGTTAAGTCACACCTAGGGTCACAAACCAGGGCAGAGCTAGGACCAGAACACACACACTGACTGTATCATCTATGCCCTCACAATGACATGTCCTTCCCCAACTTTCACTTTCTAGGCTCAGAGTGTTCAGGTGGTGACCCAGCAAGCCTCTGAGATATCACACCCCTAGGGACTATTTCTCTCCCTAGTGTGAGAATCTGGGCTTTCGGTATGTTAGAGCTACTCCTTTGGTGCATCTGACCTGTACTGTTAGGGAGGGAGAGATGGGTGTGCCACATGCTCTGCCTGTGTATGTGTGACTCCCAGTCCCCCACAGTGGACAGACTGTCTGTGCTGGGGTTCACAGTGGAGTCCACACTGTTATCCACACTGTGGTTCACACTGAGGTCTTCACTGGAGTGCATGCTTGGTATGGAATGGAAGGAGTCTACTTGTTTGCCAGTGAGGTGTTGGGACCGGTTGCTAATTAAGGGATTCAGGCATCAGCCACTCCTCTCTCTTTCTTTTAGACACTGTGAATGGACCACCTTCATGGTCTGAAGAGGTAGGGTTCCATGTAATACACACAGATAGCCCACAGTGGAGCCAGGCTTGATCACATCAGAGCCCAGGCTTCTGGTTTCTAGGTCTTGAGTTCTCTGTTGTGAGTGGAGACAATCTCAGGAGCACCTTTTAGATCTGCCTGGGCTAAGATTCTCTACACAAGAGCACGTGTTCATCACTGTGCTCCTCCATTCATTTCTTACTCGCTCTTGGATGTTTTCTGAACCTCAGCCAAATGCCAGCTGTTTTATAAAGGCCTTCGACAGAAGGGGGAACAGCTCAGCCAAGATCTCTGCTCTTGTAGAACTTTAGCTCCAGCATAGGAGACTAATTATAAGTTCATTGAGAAAGTGGAAAGCAGAACTATGGAGCTAGTTGGCTCCAAAGGGCAGGAAATGGTGAGATGATGCTTAGTACAAGTGATCAGAGAGACACTCTGCTGAGGAAGCACCTGAGCCAAAATGTGTGGGTAGCAAAGGGTCTGGGGCAGGAAACTGTGGGAACACTTGAAGCAGATGTGTGATACAAAAAGAAATATGTATTTGGGCTTTATCTCTGATTCCTTCCCTGGAGCTCCTAAAACCCATGAAGTTTCCTGAGTGATGGGTTAGGGGATAAAATGCCCTAAATCCAAAGAGGATGTGTCTGTAGAGGGCCTGCAAGCAACCTCCTCTTCCCTATACCTCACCCCAGGCATTTCTCCCTTTGTGTCTTCCTGAGTTATCTCCTTTATAATAAACCAGTAATAAGAAGTAATTTACTGAGTTCTATGAGATCCTAACAAAGTTGGAGGTTGTAGGAAGCCCTGAATTATCACCAGTCAGTCAGATACCAGAGGGAGGTTGAGACTTGTAATTAATAGCAGAATGAGGAACATTGTTGTGGGACTGAGCCTGTAACCTGTGGGGTCTGACACTAAATCTAAGGAGCTGGTGTCAGAATTGGATTTAATTGTAGGATGCATGCTCAGTGTCTGTAGAGAATTGGATAACTGCTTGGTGTGGAGAAACGCTGCACATTTGTGTGCAGAAATGTGCTGTGTGCAGAGAGGAGGTGATTTTTCTTTAAGAAGGAAAGTCAGTCTAGGTAGGGGTGACAAAGCTGAGGTCAGAGTGTCTGCTGGACATTCCAAATGACAAGGGTGCACTCTGCACTGTAATTTCAATGGCTGTCATTGCTGCTGTCACCCTCTTCCTTCTCCATTACAAATTTTCTACCTTCCTGAGGGAAGGAATTAGGAACTTTACCTTATTCATACCATTAAGAGCATCCTAAGGGGGTCTCTCCACTTGGCAGGGCAAGCATGCACCTGTCTGTGACATTCTTTATGAAGCAAATGGAAACCAACGTCACTTTTTGAATGTGCTTAAAGTACCTTTTGTAATTATCATGCCACCCATAAGGAGAGTTTATGTAATTATTAGTTTGAATGGCTCTGCTCATTATGGTATGAATTTTTAATTTGCAGATGCATCACCAGGTTAATGATTAGATTCCCTTTTGACCGTGAAGCTCAGGACACATGTTCATCCATTTTCATGGCTGAGACTCTTGGATAGGGACTGTTGCTGCTTGGCAGGGGTGGGTATGGCAGGTGATGGTGAGGCAGTGACCTGGGAAAGGCTTTTGTATGCAAGAAAGGCAGAGATGATGGTCAGAAAGAGGGAACCAGCCTCCAGAGTGCACTGTCTTCTGTGCAGGAGAGAAAGGAGGCATCTCACATGACAACCTGAACCTGCAAAGCCAGCTAGTTGAGGTTAGTTCTGTGCAAACTGTAATGCTAGAGTTGTGCAGCAAGGTGGCCTTGTACAAGTCACTGGTTTCCATGGGCTCAAAAGAGAAGAGACCCAGGGGTCTTATAGGAATTACATGCCCATTTGGTATGGTGCTACTGTCTCCCATGTGGCTCTGGTCCTCAGTTGCAGAGACACTTATTCCTCAGCTTTCACCACAGACTGGGTTGAATACTGTTCCCTCAAAATTCATGACCATTAGGAACCTCTGAATGTGGCCTTATTTGGAAATAATATCTTCACCAAGGTGATTAGTTAAGAGAAAGCCAGCCATACTGGATTGGGGTCCCTTATTAAGTACTACCCCAAATCTAATAACTGATGTCCTCCTAAGAAGAGGGAATTATGGAGACACAGAGACACCCAGGAACAGCCATGTTACCACAGAGCCAGAGATTCGAGTGCCACAGCTAAAAGTCAAGGAACATCACAGATTTGGGGCAACATTTAGAAGCCAGGGGAGAGACATGGATCTGATTCTTCTCCACAGCTTTGAGAAGGAACCAGCTCTGCCATTGTCTTAGTTTCTGACTTCTGGCCTCTAGAACTATGAGAATAAATTTCTGTTGTTTCAAGACACCCAGTTTGTGATACACTAACACAGGAAATCTAGCAAACTACTACTACTCCTGAGCCGGCCATTTGCCAGGGCAGGAGTGATGCCTGTTATTCACTTACCCAGCAGCTACTTAAGTCTGTGATACACAATGGGCATTTTGATGATTACTTCTTATTTTGTTTGACATCTTTTCTTTTATAGTACCTAGGTCCCTCATATAGGCACACTGCTTTTTAAAGTGTACTATTTGAAGATTACTGAAGGCATCACGAACTGCTTGCTATCCCTGAATACTTGAGTCTACATCTCCTAAGAACCAGAGTGTTCTCTCCTGTAACTAGGATACCATTATCATGCCCAAGAAATGAATCACTGATACAATAGGATTATCCAACAGTCCACCTGTACTCGGCTTCCCCCAGTTGTCCCAGAAATGTCCTTTATAGCAAGCTTTTTTCCTGCAAAAATTATACATTGCATGTGGGTATCTTGTGACCTAGAAGCCTTCACTGCTGCTTTGTTGTTGGTCTTTTTCAGCATTGACATTTTGGGAGAGTTGGGGCAGCCATAATGTACAACAGTGGTCTTCAACATGTGGTTTCTCCACTGCAGCATCTGGGAACTTATTATTTAATTAATTAATCACCTGGACCATCTTCAGCTTCCCTGCCTGACCTACTGAATCAAAAATCCTGGAAACAGTATCCAGGGGTCCAGAAATCTCTCTTTAGAAATCCTTCATGGAAAATTGAAGCAGGCCAAGGATAGAGAACCATTGGTATTGGGGGCTCAACAATTTGGGTATCTCTGATTGGCTCCCAAGATGATATTTGGTTATATAATTTCAGGCAAAAATTTTGCAAAGCTGATGGAGCTACTGTCTAGCAGATCAAATCAGAGCTGCTGAGTGATATGTTTGATCACTTTCCTCATTAAGTCATGGAGTTAATTATACATTTAAGAAATCTATTACCTAGACTTCTGCATTATGAATACTTTACTAATGGATGAGAATGGCCACATCATTTGCAAATTCCAGGGACAATCATGTCTGACCCCTTGCTCAAAATGATTGAGGTTCTCGAGATGGACAGCAGCATTAAGCAAAGCATGGAGCCCTTCTGAGATTGGGACCCTATGCAGTTGCACAGATCAGGTAACTACAAAGTTTTCCCTGCTATGAGGTAATGTTGAGATGATGAGTGTAACTAACTGGTTTTTATCAGTCTTCCATCCAGCGATTATTAGCATTTGCCCCTGATCTTTGTTTGAATTAACCACCGCATGGACAGTTGAGTTGAATAGTCAAGTGGTTTTCTGTATTTGTCTCGCATTCTACTGCAAAGAGGAAACCCCATCTACTCCCCAATATTAAATATCTCTATGAGTACAGAGATTCTTATATTATTTTTGAGTATGTAATGATCATTACTGTTATGATTCTGATTTGTGCTCAGATTGGTCCATGTGTAGCCAGGGGAAGCTTCTCAAAGATTACTTTGCAATTTCCTGGCCAGCTCCTCTCCCACCTGTATCTATTTTGAGTTCAGCCAACATTTTCATGTATAAGCGAAGTACTGGGGATTGAACCTAGGGCGTTCATACAGAGCTCTATCCCAGTCCTTTTTTATATTTTATTTTCAGACAGAGTTGACTAGGCTGGGCTTGAATATGCAGTCTTTCTGCCTCACTTTTCCAGAGTACTGGAAATAGCAAGTGTGTGTCACCATGCCTGGCTCAGCCAAAATTATTAACAGTGTACTGGATTCTCATCTCAAGACTGGTAACCAGGAATAAACATTTGTCTAAGACAAGGTTCTATTCTCAAAGAAAACTCTAGACAGTGGGCTTCTTGCACTGCAGGGCTTCAGATGCCACAAGAAAGGACTTGGGGTGGGAAGGGGAAGGGAATATGCAGGAGGGATATCGAACCCACATCAGAGGCACTGGGATTATGACTATTGCCCTAAAGGTCAGAGAGGCTAAGTGTCTTATCTATAGTTGCATAGGTGGAGGTAAAGCTACTCAAGTCTTCTCCCATGGTAGCTCATTCTGCATCCTTGCACACACACCAAGATGTGGTCCAGCTGCCACATCTTCAAATGGCCATCTGAATTTACTGAGCTGTCTATAAAAAATGAAGATCTGGGAGGACTCACAAAGGCCTACAGAACCTAAATCATAGTATAGTATAGTATAGTATAGTATAGTATAGTATAGGGACTCTGAACTCTCTCTCTCTCTCTCTCTCTCACTCTCTCTCTTGATATCTCGAAATACAGTGTGTCTTTAAATAAAAATTATTAGTACAATAAAGAACACAGTACCACAAATCTCCCTCAGAAAATACTCCCTCCAACTTTGAACACCCTTGTCCCATCACTGTTGCCACTTTATGATGCAGTTGTGGAAGTCCACTTTCATGAGTTTTTATGAGTTATGATAAAAAATATGGTGAATACTGCCAAGTGACATCCAGTGCAAAGGCAGACTTCTTAAAACATGATAGGGTGTCCTCACCTACCTAATTCACTGGATCTGACACCATGCAACTTCAGGCTCTTCTCCAAAGTTAAAATGACTGTGAAATATCATTTTGAGTTAATTCAGGACATTGAGGTTACTGTAGCAGCACAACTAAAGACATGAAAAAAAGGCTCAGAACTCCTTCAGGAAATGGCAAGAAAATGGAATATCTCTGTTCACGGCAATATGTTTTTTATTGCAATAAATTTTTTTTTGATACCGGGGTTGAACTTATGACCTCATGCTTAGCAGGTAAGCACTTGAGCCTCTGAGCTAAATCCCTGGCCCTGTAATATGTATTTTTAAATTTAAACATACAGTGTATATTTTGATTAAACTGTTTATATATATACATATATACATATATACATATATACATATATACATATATACATATATACATATATACACACACATATATATATATATATATATATATAGTGTGACATTAATGGTTTTTCTAGCTATGTGTTAATGTTGGCAATCAGTAGTGAAATGAACCCCTAGAACCCACACGTAAAAGCAGAGCATTCTATTTTATAGTCTTTGCACCTGACTTCCCTTTTCTTCTTGGCTTAGGCCCTCTCTTGGATTTTGATGTCATCAACTTTAAAGGATGGATGGGTACATTGTTAAGACTGCATATTTTTGGATTTTATAAAAATGTTGTCTTTTGGGGGGATAGTCTTTCAACATTATATTCCATATATACACATATCAATATTAATGTAAGTAGATGTAAATTAGTCTTTCTTACTGTTACATAAATTCTGTGGCAGACAACAAATCTATACCTAGTATGTCATTTGAATTGTCCCAATTATGGATGCCAGGAATTTGAGCAACCCATGCACAAAAGGTTTCCTGAGAGGCCTTCTCTCCCTGCCCAATCACTGAAGATGTAATGGTCTGAAGTTCTGAGACCTCAGCCTCTGGAAGTCATGTTTTGATAACATGTCTCTCAACCTCAGGAACAATTTTTGGTTTTGGTTTGGCTTGCTTTTTGACTTTAGTTTGGTTTATTACAAGCACTCGAGATGTTAATATCATCATCAGGGAAATTTTGGAGGTACTTTGACAGTTCTCAGTCTGGCTACATAGTTGAATCTCCTAGGGAGGTTGACAAAATAGAATTACAAATCACCAAGCCCCAACTTATTTTGCCCCTCAAGTGGAGCCACCAGATAAAGTTGATACTATAAATGTGTCCTAAATATTTTCTGGGCATACTTATACATACTAAAAATTATGATTTTCCTTGAAATTCAAATATAATTGGGCAAACTATTTCTCTTTGCTGCATCTGAAAACTGTCTCCCCAGGAAGTAATTGGAATTCTCTGGAGACAAATTTGCTTATCACAGTTGTGGTGGGAACTTCTGACATCTAGTGCGTGGAGGTCAGGGATGCTGCTAAACAGCCTACAGAGCATAGGATCATCCCACAGCAGAGAGTGGTCCAGCTCACATGTCAACAGTGCTCAGGTTGGAAACATCCCTAGTGTGTGTACCGCAGTTTTAAAATCCCTGTTTGAGAAATAGGGTCCCACTTGCCCTGGTCACTCATGGTATAATACAAGAAAGGGGCTCCTGTGCTTGGGACGGATCTTCTCAAGAGAGATGAGATAGTCCTTCACATGGAGAATCCTGTGGTTTATCTCGGGCCAGGTGGAGGCAGGAGCTATGCTGGTAGATAGGTGGAAGGAGGCTCCTACCACCTGGTGACTGGACATCATAGTAGAGCAGCATGAAAACCAGCAGAAAATGATCTCAGTGAAGGTACAAAACAGGGAGATTTTTCATCCTAATTTCGGAGATGCTCACAGTGCCCTGTGTGGCATCTTGAATCCTCCATTATTAAAGCCGTTCTTAATTAAAGTGGTTTATGACCTTCAGAGAGGCCAGGCCAGAAAGGCCATTGCTCTGTGGTTCTAAGCAGAGTTTTGCAGCTCCAAGAATCCTAATGAGGACTCATCAGTTAGCAGAGCATTCAGTAATCACCCCTTAACTCTCAGCATGACCTGAGTGTGGGCCATGTGCAGGTATTTAATCTCCACCACCCAGAACTCAGTCAAACTGCAGAGGCCAGGTTTAAAATGCTGCCTTCATCTGCTTCCTGCAGTTTTCTGGCCCCTTAGCCAAGATTTGCAGTCTTTGATGGAGTAAGAGAGAAATTTCAGGGTGGAGAAGTAGATCCTGGCTCTGGACAGGGAAGGATCTCAGTCTTTTCTAATAAATGGCATCATTCAGCCTCTAAGCTTTTAGAGGAGAAGCAAGTACATGAGACAGATGCTTAAGGAAGTTAGTCTTTCTTTAGTGCTGAAGACTGACTCTTTTGGACACTTCTGTTATAGAAGCTAGGGAATAAGTGGCAAGGAGACTTCTATGAATCAAAGCAATGATAGGAATAACAACAGCTAAGATGTAGGGTCATGTTTCATATGGTAAATACTCTTGACATAAATGGCCCTCACTACTTTGGTACCAATCATTGTGTTTTTGAAAGAGACACTGATTATTACAAAAGGAAAGACTAATCAACTTGACTATATTGAGTTTTAAGTTATTTTGAGTAAAAGAGAATACTTACAGACACTTCCAATATATAAAATGGAATGTCAATTAAAAAAGGCAGTGACCCAATAGGAAAAATATATGAGCTATTGAAGTGCTCATCAATGTAATATGGGATGATTCAGCAAGGATTTGTCAAGTGTTTACATTGGAAGTATTTAAATCTGGTAATGCCAAGTGTTGGTGAAGATATAGGTAGGAATCACCAATCTAGCAAAAATATATATTATGCCAAGTTAAGTCTGAATTTTAGGTATACTATGGATACATGTTCACGTGAATCCATCAATATGTGGCATATTTATCTGGAATTCAAATTTATCTAAGAGCCCAATATGTTATCTGGCAACCCTAGACATGGGCAAATGTGAGTTCTTACATATTCAGATACATATGAATCACAAGGACTCCTGTTTAAAGTGTGAATCACTGGTTTTCTTTGTGGGATTCTCATGAATTTAGTGTATGGTGGGACTGAAACAGTTGTCTCCTAGATTCTGCTGTGAGATGACTGGTAAAATTTTAGGGATTTTTCTAAACTGGTTTTTGTTATTTCTTAAACCTAGAATGTTTCCCAGAAGTCTCCTGTTCAGAAGTGGGGCTTTGAGAAAGTGATTGGATCATGGGGGTACTGTACTCATCGGTGGATTGATGAGTTTATGGCTAAATGTGCAGTTAGGAGGTAGGGTCTGGTTGAAGAGGTATATCACTGAAGTGTGCCATTGGCTGATGTATTCCCTCCCCAGCTCCTTCCTTCTCTGTCCACTTCCTGGCTGCCATGAGCTGAGAAGCTCTCCTTTGCCATGCCCTTCCATTGTGCTGATCTTTGCCTTAGAGTCAGTCAATTGTGGACTAAACCATGAGCCAAAATAAAGGTCTCTTCCAAGTTTCAAAAATCAAGTATTTTATATAGTTATGGGAAAGTGGCTCATATAGGTTTTAAGTGTGATAGCTTGAAATGAATATGGCAGAAGTATTTTCACCAGATTGGTCAATGCTACAAATCAATTTTACTATTTTGCTCCAGGACCCTTGTAGTTACATCACTGGGCCCACCTTTGATAATCCAGGAAGATCTCCCCATCTGAAGACCACAGTTTACATCTACAAAGTCACCTTCACAGTGTAAGAGTCACCTTTACACCCTTGTAGTTACATCACTGGGCCCACCTTTGATAATCCAGGAAGATCTCCCCATCTGAAGACCACAGCTTACATCTACAAAGTCACCTTTACAGCTTAAATCTACAAAGTCACCTTTACAGTGTAAGTGTAAGAAGACCTGGTCAAAGGTGCTGGGGTTAGAGAGTGGACACTTCTGGGGAGAGGTATTATCTAACCCATCACAATAAGTATGTCTGTAGCGAACACCTAGCACACAGAAAGCCTTGGTGCCTCTCACCTTCTGTTTTACTTAGAAGGTCAAGGAGAGACTGTGGCTCTGTCTGTCCACATATATGTCTCTGTGGCTTGTCTCTGGGGTTTGATATCTTGAGGTGATTGCTTTGGGGAGCTAGCTCTGTTGTTTCTGGCCCCCAGAATATGGACACCCAGACCATCACCCAGTTTTTTGTTTTCCTGTTGTTTCTAGGAACCTGCAGGTCAAAGAGCATTATAATCTTCAGAAGGTTGAATGAAATTCCTGTCATATATCTCAGTTGATTCATCCAACATCAATTCTCATCTAGACAAAACTCAGATGTTTTACGAGAGTAATGTTCTTCATTTAGGAGAAGGGGTAACAAAAATGGAAATTAAAAGACAAATCTCAAACAGAATTTCTTCATTTATGCTTATGAGGAAGATAAAATAATTACATGGTGAACCGAAAATGAAAATACAAATAAGTCTGGATTGACTTTTGAGGATGTATAAGAAATGGCAAAATTCACCAGAAAACAGACAAGCATCCTAGAGATCATGAGAAATCAATGTTGGCTTTTTCTTCTTGTCCTTTTATGTACCAATCTAGCTATCAATAGGTTTTAGAATGAGAAGGAGCTAGGCTTTCCTAAGTCTGTTTGTTGATATTATTTCACTTAATTCTTATCATAGTTCACCGTGCAGTCAACCAACTGGGGCTCAGAGAAGTTGTCATTTATTCACTGTAACACTGACACTGAGTAGAAGAATGTGACTCAGTTCTGTGAGATTTCATATGATGCCTGGCCCCATGCCTTTCAAAATGCCATTTTTCTTTTTTTTCCCTTCAAACTATTGTATCCAAACTGCAATCATAGAGCAGTGGCAGTGTCGGCTTCAAACCAGTTCCCCACATGGAGCTATAAATACACTGGCTTGCAATTAAACTCTGTGCAGCTCCACCTCCTTTCCTCCTTGCCATTTTTAGTGTTAATCAGATGCATGCCTTCCAGAGAGCAACCATGTCTCCGGAGCTCTGAGCTTCTCATGAAGTGTTTGGGGAGTTAGGATGTGGCCTGGTTTCCCTGAGTTTTAAGCTTCACAGATTCAGCACCCCCCATCATCCTGTCAGTGTTTATCAATCCTGACACACTGAAGAGCCAAACATCCCTTTGATTTAATCAGTCCTTTTTACGCAGAAGCAGAGCCAAGAGCCTCTTCTTCCCAATAGTACAGCCTTTCCTGGAAGGTGAAGATCAATGGTGTTGATAGACTGTTGACACTAGGATGCTCACAGCCCGTTAAACAGGATGTGAAGTGGCAGATGTGGTAAAAGGTCCCTCGCTGATGGCCATGAGCCAGCAGCATGGTGAGAGTCATCATACTGGACTCTTCGCTTTCCCAGCCCCAGAGTGTCCTGGAATGGGGTGAGGAAGTCTGAAGAGTGTGTCCATCAGATTTTCATTCTTGTGACAAAATACCTGACCAATCAATTTAAAGGAGGACATGCTTATTTGGTCATGGTTTCAGTCCATGGTTAGTTGATTCTATTGCTTTTACATCCATGGTGAGGCAGGACATCATGATGGAAGAACTTGGAGGAGGAAAGCTGCTCACCTCATGGCAACCATGTCTTGAGACACAATACATGAACCCCAGGACTCCAAGGAGGAAAGATTTATTTTGGCTCCCAGTTTGTAGAGGTTTTAGGTCCTTAGACTATTGACTCTACAACAGCATGGTGTGGCAAAGAGGCATAGAAGAAGAGATATGGCCCATGGCAATAGAGTACAAAGCAGAAAGAAGGGTTAAGGGAGGAGGAGATGAACCCATCCAGGCTACATTCCCAGAGACCCATCTCCTCCATCAGGCTTCACCTCCCAAATCACATTTAGCTATAAACTTGTCAATGGGTTAATCCACTAATGAGCATTATGGCTCCCTGATACAATCATTTAAAAGTGACACCTTTGAGTACCAGAGATTTTGCAGGGATATATAGATATAAACCATAACAAGCAGGGAAGGAGAAGGGAATAGCCTGGGGATAAAATATAGTTCACAAGGTCATGCTGCTGTGACCCTTGCCCTCCACCTGGCCCCTATCTCCCAAGTTCCATGACCTCCTACTCATGCCTGCAAATTCTCATCACATCAATGTATTAATCCACTGATGAAGTTAGAGACCTCATAAGATCCAATTGTCTTCTGAAAGCCCCACCTTTGAACACTTGAAACTTTGAGGGAATATTTTAGATCTAAACCATAGTAAGGAGTGTGTTTTCCAGGAAATGTTTCTAACTTTTCCTAAGCCTCTGGAGAAATATCCATTTTCTTCTCATTCATCCTCTGTTCCTAAGAATATGGAGACATCAAGAACACCATATGGTTAGATTTCAGCATGTGGAGCTGGGGAGACTCAGGAGGACTAGTGAACTTACAGGGCCCTTGGAAATAATGGACACAAGATGAGTGCTAATGATGTAAAAGAGTTGATTACAGCTCATGTAATAGCTGTGAGGATACAGACTTGCCTTGAGTTTATTGTATTTCTTGGGCATAGCTGGGAGGAAGTACAATAGTTATTGTAAATGTCTTAGGTGTAGTCATATCTCTGCCCTGAGTAAACCATCACGGCACACACCTTTAATCCCAACTCTCAGGAGGCTGAGGCAGGAGGATCACCGCAAGTTTAAGGCCAGCCTGCATGACATAGTGAAGCCCTATCTCAAAAACAGAACAAAACAAAACAAAACAAAACAAAATGAAACCTCCTTTGAGTTGTGGATGTCAGTATTGTGCCTTAGTGATGAGGATGTAGCGAAGACAGTATGGACATTTAACAATATTGATTCTTCTGTGTGCCCAGTGCAGGCTGAGGGAACAAGGTGATCGGCCTCTGCCTGCCAGGTGCTGCTACATGAAGGCCCCTTCCTCTGCATGCCCAGCACAGGCAGAGAGAACCAGGAGATCTGCCTCTGCCTGTTGAGTGCCACCACCAGAGGCCCCTTCTTCCATGCGCCCAGTGCAGGTCAAGGGAGACAGACAGATCCACCTCTGCCTGCTATATGCCACCACCAAAAGGCCACATCTTGCAGGTGGCCAGCATGGGCAGAGAGAACCAGAAGATCTACCTTCACCCTCAGGGAGCTGCCACCAGAAGGCTCCTTCATGTAGGCAGCAGGAGCAGGGACACACAGCCAGGTAAGCCCTGAGCATCTGTAGGCCACCACTGGAGGCCCTTGGTTCCCTCAAGTAGCCATCACCCACTAGCGGAATCAAACACACTCCTATGTGTCTGTCACCATTGTGGGAGTCCCAGTGTAGACAGATACACAGGCTGAGAGAAACAGCCCCACCTCCATGCACCCCTGATCATCAGCAAAGCCACAGTGTAGCTTCATAGGTCTAGAGAAGCCTGCTCCATACCCTGCTATCTCCCTGTAAATCTGGAATTAGAGGAACCCAGGTGCCTGTCTCATTCCCCTACACTGCCTAGAGGCAGCCAACGTGGGAAGTGCCAGGGCTCCCACAACAGCTTGTTGGGAGGAACCCAGGATACTGTCAAGACGAAAGAGCAAAAGGCAAACTGAGACCTCTAGCCCACATAGAATAAGTCTGGGAGATGCAGTCATGGAAGAAAACGGAAGTCACATATCTGAAATCTCTGAGAGGATAGCAACTGAAGTAAGGAAACAACTTCATGAGATTGTAAAAAAAGTCAAATCAGAAATAATGTCTCAGGTAACAGAAGAAATCACAAACATACTGAAAGAATTGTTCAGCAGGTCTAAAGAAGACAGAGACAATAAAGAGGAGCATAGGAAAATGATGGAAACCTTGAATGAATGTAGAAAGGAATTACAATGCATGAAACAGATTCAAAGAGAGATGCAGGAAATTAAAAATTCAATCAAAAGCTCGCAAAACCACTTGAAAGAGACTGAAGATAGACTTTCAAATCTTGAAGACAGGATTGCAGCTAGTGATCATGAAAGGAAGGATCTCTTAAAAATAACACGGAATCAGGAAATAACAACCCAAGGGCTGCAAGATGATGCAAAGAAGCATAACTTAAGAGTGACAGATGTAGGTGAAGAAGCAGAGGTAAACACAAATGAAATTAAAAGGCTATTCACAGAAGTAATAGAAGAAAACTTCCCAAACATGGCAAATGGATCTGGCATGCAGATAAGTGAGGCATATAGGACTCCAACTAGCCATAACCAAAGTAAATCTACACCCAGACATATAATAATCAAGATCCCAGAAATTCAGCACAAGAAAAGAATATTAAACCTGTTAGAGAAAAGAGAAAGATCACCTATAAAGAAAAACCAATCAAAATCACAGCAGACTTAGCAACACAAACCATCAAGTCAAGAAGAGTTTGGAGTGAAATGTTTCAAACCCTGAAAGAAAACAACTGCCAACCCAGATTGAGCTACCCTGCCAAACTATCTTTCAAAATTGATGGAAAAATAAGATACTTCCATGACAAAGAACAACTGAAGGAATTCATGACTACGAAACCAACCCTCCAGAGAGTGCTAATGGATATTATATAGAGAGATAAAGCTGACCATGGTTCCAGGAACAGCAGCAGAGGAGGATCACCAAACAAGACAGGCAATTGAATGAAGGGGAATAGTGGAGGACCAACACGAGGAGGATAGCAGGGCAAAGACAAACCAATGTATACTGGTTCTATCCATTAATGTAGATGGCCTCAGGTCAGCAATAAAAAGAAACAGGGAGAGTGGATCAAGAAACAAGATCCAGTGATACACTGTACACAAGAAACACATTTAACTGGAAAGGAAATTCATAGACTGAAAATCAAAGGAGATAAAACAATAGTTTTATGTGACAGGAGACCAAAAAACAAAAAAAGCAAGAGTAACTTGCCCATCAACTGCAGAATGGATAAGAAAGATATGGTATTTTCATGCAGTGGAAAGCTGCCCAGCTATAAAGTAGAATAATCTCAAGGCTCCTGTAGGTAAATGGACCCACCTGGAGATTGTGTTCATGGCTGAAACAGTTCGAACTCATACGTGTGAACCCTAGCATAAGAAACAGAAGGAGTTAATGGGATCCAAAAGCAAAATAGTTAATGTATGAGCAAAGGGAAAGAAATACTTAGGAGGGAAAGGTGGAAACTACTGTCAATTTCTTATTGTCTTATCTTGAACTCTTGCATTGTTCACACAATTTTGTTAGGTTTGGCTTTGTTCTGTCTTGTTTTGTTAGATTCTATGCTGTCAGATGGTAGGGGCAGCTATTTTGAATATAGTGGGAGATATTATGGTAATCATAGTTTCCTATAATATTGCTTTGAAGTCTTATAATGCTTTCATTCATTTGTTTGATGGGTTTTATTTTGTTTTGTCTGATTTTATTATGTGTAATGGTATGAATAGCTATTTTGATGAAAACAAGAAATTATGGTAGCCTTTGCTGATTTACTATCATGTTGCTTTGAAGTCCTACCATGCTTTTGTTCTTTTGTTTTGATTGGTTCTATCCTGTTGTGGTTTATTTGATTTGATTATGTGTGACAAATTCACGCATAATAAAATATAAACAAATTGGTATAGACAAATTTTTCTAGGAAAATGAGATATTATAGATATTGTTCATTCCCTGTTATTTGGTTTTGAAGTCCTGTAATGCTTTCATTCTTTTGCATGGTTTTATACTATATTGTTATGTTTGGTATTAATGTGTGTGAAGGTATGCTCAACTATTTTGAAGAAAAGAGACATGGTAGCTACTGTTGATGTCTGGTTGTCTGGTTGTGAAGTGCTATGTTGCTTGCATTGTTCTGTTCTGATTTGCTTTGTTTTGTTCTCTTTTGTTTTATTCTACTTAAAATAAAAAATTTAAAAAATGTGGAGACATTTTTCCTTGATCATGTGACTTTTACATGCACACACATGGGCACACACACACACAGACACAGACACACACACACACACACACTGGACCAAAGACCATGCTGATAAGTTTACATTACTCGTTACATTTAATCACTTTCAGAGTCCATTATATGTAGGTACTAGTTATTATGACTTTACATTTAATCCTTCTCAAAACTGAAGTGCTTGCTTAAATTTCCAGAGCTATCAAATGGCAGAGCCACAATGTAACCTCAGGTGATAGAACAGAAATCCTGGACCCCTATTCGCCACTGTATTTGTTTGTATGTGTCCCCTTGATCTCTAAATCCTCTTTCAGGCAGAACTAGATTCAGTTGCTTTTAGAAGAAATTCAAGTAACAATAATTTAAACAAGGTAAACATTTATTATCCTCTGATGTAGCAGAGATTTAGAAACAATTCCTTATTAGTATGATAACTCCATGAATATATGCTGCTGTCCACTTCAAAACCCCTTGTACATGGATCCTTTTCTTATGGGAAGAAAAATAGCCTCTGGAGATTCAGCTATCACTTCTATGTTCGGGGTGATAAGAAGGAGCAGGGAAGGATACAGTTTCCCTCTTTTAAGAAGTCCCACACTGCACTTCCATCCACATATGAATGGTCAAAACTTGATCAAACTCTTCCTTTTTACCTACAGCCTTGCTAAGGTCCATATTCATCAAGGGAGAGCTGTTGCAACCTTTTCGTGACATATGTCCTAACTCCAGTCTTGTTCTGGCTAATTCTTTCCCTGTTTTGCCATTGGGATGATTTTCTTTGACTAGTGCTTTGTCATGTGAACCCCTCATGTCAAGCCTTCTGTGCACCTTGTTTATTGACCTGATTACATCTGAGTTCCATTGCCTGCTCCAAGATATTTCCCACTTCACTGTATGTGGTGAATGTATCCCCTCCTTTCCTGTCATTTCATCTGGCACCCCTTTGTCTCCACTGATTGTAAACCCCATGTTCTTTTAGTTCCCTTTTCCAGTCCTACCCATTCATTCATTTGCTGAGCAATATTCTTCAAAACAGTATATGAAGCATTGAAATCAAAAAGTAAAAGAACCATGGCTAGTGGACAGTGATTGGTATAAATGATATTTATAATATAAGTGGTGATAGTATATGCATCCTGTTTACTAGCCACTGGATTAGGAGCTGAATCCATCTGTCTTAGTAATCCATAACCTTAGCTATAAGCAGTGAGATTCTCAAGAGTCTTTCCAAAGCCGTGAAGGGTTTTATATTTTCAGATGTTAATGCAAATGCATTGCAATTAGCAGTGCATAATACAATTAACACAACATTCTAGCTTATTAAGTTAGAACTTTCTAAATTCAGGCCTAGAGTGGAGACAATTATTTCTAAGCATTAGAAGACTATATTGAACTTGAATCCTGGGGTTGGGGCCCAAAAATAAACTTCAGATGAAAGAAATTTCTTTCTTTGAAGACAGCATATCTACCATTATCTTTATTAATAAAATCTTTCATACAGAGAACTTCCGTTTGTGGGAAAGAACCCACCAAATTGACTGAAATGGAAAAAAAGACAGTATTCCATGATTGCATAGCCTGGTTTTGATTGCACAGCAACATGTACCTTGAGACTGTATTCCCCTTTCCCTGTGCTCATTTCTCATTTGCTCTTGGAATAAGTTGGGATATGCTGTGTGTATTACCAGGTCTGTGACATCAGTCTACCCTACTCTATGTATTCACATATGTTTTATACTTAAATTTTTTTCTTTAACCTTCTGTTCCCAGTGTGAGATAGTCTTATAAGTATGAGCTGACCCAACAAGATATCCTTCCCCTTGGGAATTTATCTTCTGTACTCTTCTTTGTTCACATTTCCATCAGGAACACATGTGTTAAGGACCTATTATGTGTCAGCACTTGGTCACTCTGGGAATTCAATAGGAATAGACTCATTTCTTGAGAAATTTTCATTTGCTTATCATTTCTTGAGCAATTTTCTTTATTATGGCAAGAGCCAAAGACCTCAAGATACATTTGTAGCTAATTCTGAGCTCCAGCAGTTCAGGTTCCCACAGAAAATCTAGCCATGTGACAGGAAATTACATTACAGTTGGAATTTTTTCTCAAGAAGAGGAAACTTTGAGGTTCATCTAGAAGAGAGATGAGGGGAGAAAAGCAAGAAGGGCTGGGATTGGGAACCCTGTATCTCCAAAGATGAAAAATAGTGACTATTTTTTTCCTCCAGAGTCAAATTATATGTCATTATAGGGAATGTGTTTATTATCACACATCATTATGTTGCTTTGCTTTGTTTTGTTTGCAGTACTGAGGAATAAACCTAGGACCTTCACACTGAGCTACATCCCCAGTCATTTTTAATTCTTTAAATTTTCAAACAGTATCTTGCTAAGTTCCTTAGGCTGGGTGCAAAGTTGTGACACATTTGCTTCCCACCTTCTAGAGTTCTAGGATAATAGGCATGCATCACTAGGCTTGGCTGAGTTATGTTTTAAGGAAAACCAAGGACTAGAAGCTGATGCTAGTGAAGAATATCCTGTGTCTGTGATAAGTGGCTGAAACAAATTACTGAATTCCAGAGTTCCTTTAATAGCAGAGTGGTGGAGGTGATGCCCTCCCTACGTCAGAGTCAGAAGAGAGTGCACAAGAAGGACTGCTCCATGCCATTTTGGATCTGTGGCTCTCATTATTGTTACATTTCTGTGATGGCTAATTGTGCATGTCATTTTGACCAGGCCACAGGGTACTCAGATACTTGGTCAAATAGTATTCTGGAGGTCGTTGGGGTGTTTTTGGATGAGATGAACATGACAGTAGACTTAGTGAAACAGGTTGCCCTCTGTAATGTGTGTGGGTGGGTATTTTCTAGTCATTAGAAGCCTTGAGTGGAAATGGCTGACCTTCCTCTGAGTAAGAAAGTACTCCTCCTGCCTGCCTCACTTTGAGCTGAGACACAGGCTTTTGCTTGCTTTGGACCCAAAAGAAACATTAGCTCATCTTGAGTCTCAGGATGACCATCAATTCCCCTGGCTTTCCAGCTATACCCACTTGCCCTGCAAATCTGGAATTTTTCAGCCTGCATTATCATGTGAGCCAGTTCCTTATAATGAAAACATATATGTGCATTCTATCTGTGCAGTTTCCCTGGAGAACCCTGACCAATCTGTTGCTAAGAGGATTCCTAGAATAAATATTGTTTCCATAGGGTGTACACTAAAAAGAAGTTCCAGAATCAGCATCTCAGCTAGACCGCATGGCTGACCAGCCATAGTGTGTGAGCTGGGCAATGCTATGTGGCTTCATTTATCTTGAAATCTGGCTCCCAGATAAAGGGCCAGTGCCTGAGGTGCCACTATTCATCCATTGAGTACTCCAGAGTCCCCTCTGGAAGTAAGAATGTTTCTAGGAATGTGAAAGGCTGTAGTCCTTTATGACCAATCTCTTAGATAAGATTAACTCTGTTTTAAGAAAGCTGGATAATATGTGACTGCAGAGAATCAGACAAATGGAATGGATAGATGTGTCAGAGGTGGCCAGGTGTCCTGGCTATCCTTTGACCTCTGCTGGCTCAGCACTTGCCTGTCTTGTGCTAGAGCCTCGGAATCTCCTTATGTGGGCTCCACTCTGAAGCATCTGTTGTCTCTTGTCACCTCCTGGGCACCACTCACCCTAGGCTCTTTGGCTTCCTAAGTAGCAGGAGAGATTGGTCTTGGCTTTAAGATAGCTTCAGTGGTTGAAAGAGTTTGTACAACATAAACTATGATGTTCCCAGAGCTTGCACAGAAAAAAAAAAACAACAACAATGTGACTTCCTCCTGTTATCCTCCCCATTAGGTCCTGTGCGGCTGCAGAAAGGGTGAGAATGGATAGAACATGTCTGCCCAGCAGGGTCTCAAACAGTTCAGCTGCCCCATGTTGCTCCTGGGGAGTGTGGTGGCAGGTTAGAGCGTCAGTTGACTACCCCTATAAAGAGAGGGCTAAAAATAATTTTACTCTGCTCTATAATATTGAAAAAATGTGGCTACCTATATTTAAGAGTGATGGAGAGAACCTGAGTCATCCTTATAAATTTTTCAAATGTACATGAAAGGGACACTTTGGAAACGTGTGAATGAATCTAAGATGTACATGGTGGTAGAGACTTCATGTTTCTTGGGTGTTTAAGAGAAATAAGATTTACATGGCAGGTGAATGGTATTCCCTGACCACTGATTAATCAAGATGCTGTTTCCCAAGTGACATTCTTCTTATGTTTTTTATCATTAGTAGGCTTTCACTTTGTTCACTGGCCTGCTTGCCCATTCATTCTCTTCTTTGGAGCAAGGATGATGATCCATCTCTTCCACCACCATGATGCTCTGTACATCTGGGCCTTCTCCAGTCCTGCTCCTGACCGAGTCTCCTGGACTGTGCACATAGGAGGACTAGCAAATGCTTTCTTAATGGGCCCTGGCATCCTGCAGACCTATGTTCTGACTTTTAGTTCTCTTGGAACACCTCACCTTGAGTTCATTTACCATCTTTAACGCTTAATTTCCTTCTTTGTCACATGGAGATGCTATCAGGACCTTCACAAAAGTGGCATAACATGGGTGAAGGGAGAGGATGGTATGAAGGGCCCAGTGCAGGGCAGGATGATGAGTCAGATCCTAGCTCTGTTTTCCACTGTGGCCACTCTTACAGCTCTGCAGCGCAGCAGATGGTGGAACTTTAAAGGGGCTGGGCCTCCTGGGTACCATGGGAAGGTGTTAGCCCCTGCACAGACAGATGTGCTTATACACAGCTAACTCACTCCCACCTCTACCTTCCTTGTACTTTAGCATTTATTTTATTAATCATAAGTAATCATGTGGAGGAACTTTATATTTAAAAATTGAAAAGCAAATCTGCCACACAAAGTTGCCTTTCCTTCTTTGTTAATAAGTTAAGCCCAAACAGCAACAACAAAAGTGCCTTTGATGCCTTTGTTGCTTAGTACTTAATAAATCACAGCACATAATTATGTTGATAAATTCCAACAGCCTGGCTGACTCCTCTTTCCTGATGCGGGCTTGGGATACCCCTGATAAATTGATGGCGACTTCCTAACTACGCTGCTGTCTGGCCCTGGATCTGCTTCGCTCCTCCATAGCGGCACACTAGGGCCATACATCATGCGAGCTCTTCATCCTTCTTCTGTATCATTAGAGCAACAGCTGGTTCTGATAATGCATTCATGTAATACATCACAGAGCTGGGGGCCTGGCTGCTGCATTACTCAAAAGCTAATGTGATAGGGAAGGGAAAAACTCAGTGAGCTGATAACTCCCAAAGTTCCTGCTTTGTTCAGAAGTTTTGGTTTCTTTTTGCTTGACCAAACTTTTCCCCTTACACTCTGCTCTCACATGCTCTGCTATGTTAATTTTCTGACCAGTCTGCTCATCTTTTCTGAGCGTAAAATGTTACTTCGTCTGTGATCATTTCTGGAGTAGAGGCTCTGAGTTCATGGTCATTGCCACTTCTGCCAATATCTGAGCAGCACATAGCATAATGTAAGGTCATTGCTTTTGGAGTGCTTGAATTGTGGCCCAAAGTCTGTGCTTGGCTGGCTATTCAACTTTGAGCAGAGCAGTGGTAGCACTCAATGAGATCATGACCAGCAAGTAGTGGACAGATCATGAGAACTCCACCAAAAGCTAAAGTTATTCATATCTTCTAGCTCACCATGTACCAAATTAGGTATCCCAAAAGACATTAGCAAGTATTTTGAAAGATACATATGCACACTAACAGTCACACAAAATAGGCAAATATAGGGTTGAAAAACTCATGAAGGCTTTTTTTTTGCAAAGCAGTCTCTAACATGCCTAATGAATATGATGATATGCTAAAATAATTTATGTGTATCCTAGAAATGGATAAGACACTGATTCTCCAAATATTTGACTAGAACTTTTTGAAGAGTGTCAGGGTTAGGGATGGGTTAATGTTAGCAGACCATTAAGATGTTCCAGTGAGGTCCAGTTCCCTCATTAAGACCCTTGAGGTCTTGGTCAAGGTGATAAATTAGATGCAACATGGGGCTAGAACACAATATTCTTGGGCATGGTTTCTTCTCTCTTTCCTCCTACACCTGCATCAATAAATATGACCTGGGATGCACCTGCATCCATAGGAGTGATGTAAGATGCACTTGTACCCACAGTGTGACCGAGGTACACCAAGATCACAATGGAGACTTCCACAGCCCACCTCAGACCTGGTAACTTGATCTCAGATCTGCATGGTGACACATCTTTGGGTTAGTTTTCTCAAAGCTGAAACTTGGGACCACTGCACTAGACCCTGCTTCTTTAGAGCTATGTCAGCTGAGCTGGACCTCTGGAAAACCCAGGACTCTGGGAAATGGTTGAGGCCTGCCTCTTCCTGCCCCTCTGAAGACGACTTCAACTTTGAAGCAGTTCTGCACCTGAGTCTGCACAAGTCAGTCTGTCCTGCACGTGCCTTACTGGGACTCATGCCATCCTCCTTGGCCAAAGTACAAGCATGGTCCCTGTGATCCTGATGATGCTTCTGTGGGGAGACCTGTGTGTAGTAGGGGGACTAGTTAGAAATGGAAAGACACACTGCAGACTCTGGCAAGTAACTCTGGAGACAGAACAGGACCATTCTTTGGTTTCCATGGCAACCAGATGACTGAGAGTTCACCTTTGGCCTTGGAAACAGCCTCCAGCTTCTAGGAACAACCACAGGCAGCTGCTTATTATGAGAGGGGAGAATGAGGCAGAGAGGAGAAGGGCGGCGATGGATTGAGATGTATCTCAGTTGCTGCTGCTGAACCAGGAGGGAAGTTAGCAAAGAGCCCAAACTTAGGAGACAGAGGCCTAACAGAACCTCCAGCAAAGCATAAGAGGTGTATCATAGGCAGGCAGCACCTTACTGTCTCAATCTGTAGGAACAGACTGCAGGGGGACCCCCTTCTTTCCATTAGGCCCAACTTTGACTCCTTTTAAAATAAGCATTGAGTAGCTATTTATAATAAGGTATAGGTATAGATGAGTCACTTTGGGATGATGCCCTTTAATTCTTTCTTGAAGGCGATATTCTTCCATATCTCAGAGTTACCACACTGGCTTCAACCCACTTGTATGCATTCTTCCTCCTTCATTTTCTGAACAAACACGGATGGTATTCCCCTGCTAGTATTTTAAAGTAAGCTTTGGATTTGAGCATGATTTGGGGATTTACAGATATGTTGTCACATTAATGTGACGAGTTCCTGTATATCCTAATCTCATTTTTCCCAAAGGTAGCATCTACACACAATAGCAGAGGACATTTGTCCCAATTCAGGAACCAGAGCTGGTATATTACTCTCAGCTGAATGCCACAGTTGGTTTGGGCTTCACTTGTTCAGTTTAAGAATCCAATTCAGGCAGCACACTGCTGTTAATGCACACATCTCCCTTATCTCTTTTGGTCTGCGACAAAGACTCTGTGTTTCCTTTTGTCAGTGACTCTGGCACCTTTGAGGAATACCAGTGAGGTATGCTGTATAGCTTCTTCCAAGCTAGGTTTGGCTGAAGTTTTTTCCATGCTAAGGCTGGAGTTTGGGGTCATGGAAAGAGCATGTGAATCTGATGAAGTGCACTGCGGTGAAGTGACCTCATCAGATTCTACTGGGGACACATACCCAGTGTGGTTTACCAGTATGTCTGCCTTGGGCACCTAACAGGTGATTGTCAGCTATGGATACCATAAAGTAACTGTACTTCTATTCCAGTCCACTAGTCTTTGTTACTAAGTTAACACGTTACTAAGACTATAACTCCCCTCTTTTGTGCTTTATTTTGCGGTGCTGGAGATCAAACCCAGAGCCTCACTCACACTGGGAAAGCCCTCTATCATTGACTTACACTGTTGTGTTTTTTTGAAGGAGCATCTAAGATGGTTTCACTGCAAATAGGAACATATTTTAAAAGGGACAGATGTTTTCCTTTGGAACAGAAATGATTGGCAGTGAAAGATTCCAATGAGAACTACTTTACATGCCTGGTGGGGGCCTCCAAGGTGCCTAGTTCTGCCCTTGGCTTAGCAGTACCCACCAGCACATTTCCCAGCACGCTATGTCCTGATCTACAGAACTAGATCAGTTGTTACAGGAAGGTGAAGTGCATCTTTCTGAGAATGAATGTTACACTCAGATTTTAATGCAACACTCTTGACAGCCAGTCAGTAGTCAAAATTTGTTATTTTATTTTCTTTCTTTTTCTCTCTAGAGGAGGTTCTTGAGGACACTTAACACCATAACTGCTAATTAACTGAGCATTTACTGTGTGAAGGAGCTTTGTATGTATTACCCTTGTTTCTATCTGATATTTTTAAAGTTTTATGTGAGACCAATTAAGGTGCTGAGAGGTAAAGGTCTGGTCCCTCATCATACTCCCAAGTGGCACGTGGTGTAGCTAGAATTTGAACCCAGTGTGCTGCCAGATTCCATGCTTACCTGGTGGCCACTGCTCTAGAGAATTTGACCAAAAGCCTCCTGAAAAGGGTACGAGGTGGTCCTACCCACATGTCTCCCTAGGAACTTTGGACTCTTTTTTTAAACAGTCATTGACTGCTATCTGGAAAACAGAAAGCTGCAATCATAGGATCTCAGCCACCATAAACAACCCAATTTGTTTAGCTTGAGACCCAAATGTCAAGTGCTGAAATGCTTAATATCTCCTACACTGTTTGCCTCTACCCTGGTGAAGTGATTTCCATCTGCATATCCCTCTGCAGGATCTTGTGACCAGGCCATAGATTATAGAGAGACCTTAGTGGTGGATGGTACTGACCTCAGGTGGGCTTCAGGTGGGCCTGGGCCTGGTAACATGGGAGAGGACACAGACGGGTTGGTGGGGCTTGGAGTCTGAGATCCTTGAGTCCTAGAGGGGTCCATGTCCTCAACCCAGTTCTAGAGTGGCGGACAGGAGACCTTGGAGGTGCTCACAGTCAGCTCCTGGAGGCACTGAGTAAGGGAGCACCCGTCTGCAGGCTCAGAACCTCAGAGGAGAGAACTGGACTCCATCATTATTTCCTAGAGCTGAGGCACCTGTAAGATGGTTGGAGAAATTTATAAAAATTTAGATAGGGCACACATCCAGCATTAAATAACATTAAATAGCATGTTCTCTAGAGGCCTAAGGGAAAAAATAGCAGTTAAGACTTGCAGGGTTTAACACCCCTTAAATCCTTGCTAATGTCCTCTCTTAGCACCGAGTTGGAAGCAGACCTGAGGCTCAGAGCTTATGCGGGCAATGGAAGGTATCTTGCAGCAATTTAACACTACATTGTTTTCACTAGCTCTGCTTTTCATAACTACCTTCTGTGAGCCACAGATAGGGCTTCTGTTTCTGGAGGTGATGGCAGCTTTTAGGAGTCAGACTCCCTGGGAGCTCCTGGAAGTGGGATTCAGACCCCTCCCAGGCAGCCCTGGGAGCTGCTGATACAGTTTTCCTTTTGATAATCGATGTGTAAGTGCAAGAAGTGTGAGCATGTTATTGAATCATGGCATGGGAGCTATTCCCCAGGGCAGCAGCTGGGTAAAGTTCACAGGAAGGGCAGACGTTGGAGAAAGGACTTGGTAGGTCCCTGAGGCCCTGTCTTAGAGGACTGTTTCTACCCAGCTTCTGAAGCTCCTTTCCTGGGGGTTCTGGATCTGGAAGTCTGGGGCAGTACCCTGGTGTCTGTTTTTGTAAGGAATAATTCTTACAAGGGTAAGGGTGGATAATTCTTATGTTCATGAGGGTGGAAACTACTGAACTGAATGATTTCCTGCCTGTGAAGTCATGTGATGTTCTAACACTTGAGTCCTTGATTGGAGGTTCCTTGGAGGGACATGGGACTACGCGCTTGGGATATTTATTTGTCACAATTGGGCTCTTTACTCCTGGTATCTAGTGAGTATAGGCTGAAGAGGCTGCTAAACATCCTCCAACAGAGGAAAGCACCCTGCTCCCTTAACAAAGAACCACCCAGTCCTAAGATCAGTAGAGCGAAGAACAAGAAACCCTGATATGAAGGGGTTTGTTATTATCCAGAGTGTCTGAGCACATATTTCAAAGGCTACAGAAATACCAGGTCACATATCATACCTCTGCTCCAAACCCATTAGCTTCTATTTAATGGAATAGGAAAGCCAGAGGTTTTATGATGGTCAACAGGTTTCCTTAGTACTAGGCCCTGTTACTCCCCAAACTTAATCTTACTTTACTTCCTTTGCTCTAGTACACACAACTCAGCCACACTGTCTTTTTTGGAATAGTCTAAGTTTGTTTGCACCAGCGCCTTTCCACATGATTAAAGACAATCCCTGTCACACGCAGAACACTCATCCGTGTGGCTCTGTAACACTTTCATCAAATGTGCTTTGGCCCAGGTCTCACTGCTTCTCTAGTAAGTATTTCTCTGTCTCTCTGTCTATCTGTCTGCCTGTCTGCCTGTCTCTCACCCTCTCTGCCTTTCTCACTCTCCTTACTCTGTTAGATTTTCCCTACAGAACTGACTGAACTGTATGTTGATTTTCCATTCCCAGTACTAGACACTGAGCACTGAGCACTGAGCACTGTGAACAGAGGACTTTGCGGTGCTCACTGCTACATCCTAAGTTGTAACAGTGTCTGGCAAATGGCTGCTTTTAATTCAGAATAAAGACTGTGTGGATGAATGTATAAGCAAATGCCTGGGTTATGGTCACAGTGCTCAATTGCCTCCCTTTCTCTGCCTCGGTTTCTTCCCCTTTCAGATGGGGGTAAGGGCCACTGATGGCTGCCTCTGGAAGCTCCCTCAGCTCTGATGTCTGCAGGTCAGTGTCATGAATGAGCGGAGCTCCTGTCACTCCCCGTTCTCTGATTCCCTCCCTGTGCACTCCCTGCCCACCCACATTACCCCAGATGCCTTCTGTCGGAGCTGAGAGGGCCCAGGGAATTAGAGATGTCAGGAATCCTCAGAAAGTGGCAGATCCATTGTGTGCACCACTGAATTGGGTAATTAGAGAGGGTGGCACTTCAGTCGTTTTAAAAGCTTAGTAGGTGGGGAGAAGAAATATTCTCTGACAGCTACTGCACATTCACTTAGAGTAGAGTTTCTACTCAGGCTAATCTGGGCCTGTAACCGGTCTCCGCAGGAGAGTGTAAAGAAGAGGGAGTAGGGACTGGGGTCCTGGCACTAATGCTCAGGAGGAAGGTGATGGAGTAAGTGGGAGATAAACTTTAGGACCCCTCTCGGGGGGCCACTCTATCGGCTGGGAAACTTCAGCATTGGGCCACAGAGATTCGTCCATAAGCTCCAGTTTCAGAAAACACTTTTTTATGCTTTATGACCACCTTTATTTCTCCACCTTGACTCTCTTTCTGTCCATCTGAAAGAATAGACTTCTTTCTATCCTACTGGGAGCTCCCCCATATCCTAGGGATTCAAGTGGATTTGACTGTTTCTTTCAATTCTGAGTCCTCAACACTGATTACTAATAGGTTGGGGCTTTGGTAGGGGAATGTTGAGATCTGGAAACTTTAGGAGTCTCAGGGATTCCCATAGCTTTTCTTGCTTTCCTGAGAGCTTGTCCCCATGCCTGGTCATCTCTTTCTCCTGGGGAGAAATGGGGTTCCCATTTCTGTCCTGTTCCCCCAGAATGCAGAATGTATTAATCTCTCTCCATATTGGGGCTTGTGATTTCAGAGATAAAAGGTATGGAAGATGTGTAGTAACTTGGACTTTCCAGGAGCACTGAGGTACTCTAATAGAGGGAATGAAAAATAAAACTACAGGAAGCAGAGAAAGAACATTGGCAAATTTCTCATGTTATTGAAGCCACAGTAGAAATCGTGAATTGTCACAGAGCAAGCACTCGATGAGTGGCAGGTACTCTATTCAAGGTTTTCCTAGTGCTAGTTCCACGCCTAATCCTTGGGACAATCTTACAGTCTCAGGATACTCTTATATCTTCTCATTACAGATAAGCACAAGGCTAGGAACTTATATACATTCAGTCCATCCTTCCTTGCAGTCCTGCAGAAGAGTTGCTGTTATTATTTCCATTGTATTGATGAGATTAAGTAGAGAGGAGTCAAGTCCTGCTCAGGCCCAGTGAGCTGGTAAATAGCAGAGTAGAAGTCTAAGACCAAGTAGCCTGGCTGCAAAGACAGAGAACAGTTTGCTCCATCAGCCTCCAGATGAAGCAGAGTACCTGTCTTCTCTGGGACATTCCCAGTGGTGTTCTCTGCCTGCTGGGAAGCTGTTGTGAAATCTAGGTAGCTGCACACACCAGGTACCAGGGAACAAGCTGAGAAGCTTCCCACTGTGATCTGACAGAAAGTATCAAACACTATGCTGCCTTATTGGCCCAAAGGCCAGATGTCCCATGGTCCAAGAAGGGAGGGCTCAGCAAAAGCACTTGTACCTGGGAAGAATGAGATCAAAGCAAACCTGGAATTCTATTTCATGTACAGATAATTAGTGCTCACTGTATCGAATTTACAGCCACATTACTTTTCTGTAACTAACAACTTTTTATTCTGTTCCAGAAGACTTTTATGTTTCAATTGAAAATTTTATTGAGATAATAATACATTGACACGCATTTTTAATTTTAAAAAGGTACTATGTACACATCAGCAGGTTTTTTATAGAATGTTACCATTTAACATTTATAGAGCAGTATCTTATGACACTAATTCAATTACCATAAGGATTACCATTCCTGTTAGAACTACAAACTCTTTTTTTTCTGCTTCTCATTCTTGATTGGTGCCAACCACTAATCTGTTGCTCATTTCTAAAATTCTGCCAGTTAAAAAACATTATATAAATGGAGCCATGCAGCATGCACCTTTCACTTTAAAAAAGTTTTTTTTTTTTTTTTTTTTTTTACTATACTCAGTTCTCTGGGGATTCACCCAAGTTGTTTGCAGCAATAGTTCATGCCTTTTTCATCACTGAGAGATATTCCATGGTTAGTTATGTCACAGCTTAACCATTCTCCTGTTGAAGGATTTCTGGATTATTTGGGAATATCATGAGTCAAACTGCTATGCATGCTTATCTACAAGTTTTGTGTGGACAGAAAAATTTCATTTCTTTAGGGTAAATATCAAAGAATATGACTGTTGAGTCTGATAGCAATTGCATGTTATTTTATAACATACTGATAAACTGTTTCTAGACTGACTGCACCATTTTACATCCCCACTAGTAATATATAAGTAACCTCTATGCTATGGTTGAGGTAAAATGTCACCCAAAAGTCTCATATTCAGAGGTGGGGGATTATCAAAGGAGAGGGGTCACTGAGAGCATGACCTTGAAGGGTGTATTCTTGCCCGAGTTCTTTCTTTTTCTCTCTGCTTCTTTCTCTGCCTCTGTGGCATGATCAACTTTCCCCTGTCAAAGCCAGCTAACTTCTTCATGAATCCATGGAACCATGAATAAAAATAAACCTTTCCTTTCAATTTCAGTTATTTAGTACCAGAGACAGAGAAACTATTTCATATACCATTTCTATGCACACTCACTGGCATTTCATTATTATATTTATCATTATTATTATTAATTTTTGTTACCTTGTAGGTTGCAGTGATCTTGGTTACCTCCTAATGGTCTTATGTGCCATCTCTATGTCTTCTTTGGAAAAAAGTCTAGTCTTATCTTCTACTCATTGTCTAATTGGGTTGCTTTTATTTTTCTTGAGAGTTAAGTCTTGAGAGTTCATTGTATATCATAGATATTTTTTGTTTGTTGGATATGTGGTTTGCAAATACCCCATCCTGCATGTGCACCTATAATTTTTGTGTTTATCCTCTTTCCAGGGTCTTTTATGGAACAAAAGTTTTACATTTTGATGAGGACCAGTGTATCAATGTTTCCTCTTATGGGTCATGATTTTGGAATTATGTGTGCCAACTGTTTGCCTTATCCTAGATGACAGTGATTGGTTTTGCTTCTATCTTTCAAAATGTTTTAGTTTTAATATTTTACCCTTAAATTTGTGGTCCATTTTAAGGTGACTTTTGCATAAGATGTGATGATGAGTTTTAGGCTCATCTTTTCCCCCTGATCTGTGAATGTGTAAGTACTCCAGCCTTGGTTATTAGAAAGTACAACTAGTGCTTGAGGCTTATTATTACTATTACTTTTGGAGCTTTGTACTTTTAATTGTCACTTAAGGGAATCTTCACACTGTCCTTGTGATGTGGAGGAACTGTGTAAGTGTCATAGATACAGAAACTGAACATCAGAGTGGTTGCTTGACTTGCTGAGGTCAAAATCCAGAACCAAGCCTCCAATCCCTGCCTTACTCTGGCCACTCCCTCTCTGCGCCTCCAGTTCTACGTTGCTGCTTTCTGTAACACTATAGGGTATTCAATACCTGCAAGTCAGTGTGTGCCTTAGGACTGCTGTGGGCTGCAACTAAATCACATTTTCAGAAGGCATGAGTGTGATATAATATGGCATATCTGTTCATCATTTAACTCAGGGAAGTCTTTTCCCCCTCACTAATATCCATGATAAAGCATATGCAAATGTCTGTAATTGAACATAATTAAAATAATGAGAGTTGAAAGAATGTGATATTCAAAATAAATGCAATAAAGAGTTGGACACAGCCATTATCCTAATTCAAAGTGATTACTTTATGATTACATTATCAGAGCCTCTAATATTTCTGTCTTTAATATAATTTTATTTACTTTGGGGAGGCGGGTGCTCTCTGACTGGGATGGGTTCCTGTCCTGAGTCTGTTCATAAGTCACCACTCCTTTCTGAAGGAAGGATGGTAACATTTTGACCAGAGCTTTTGCCACCTTCCTACCAACTGCCCAAGCAAAAGCCCACTCAGGGAAGGAGTATGGAGGCAGTAAAGAAAGGGATCTAGACAGTGCCCTTGTGAACACAGCGAAGGCTTAGTGTGCCCTGGGGGAGGCACTGAGGCCCTGGGCTGCATCTGAGGATGCCTCTCAGGGACCTCCTGTGGAACTGGAATGTGTGTCAGAGACTTCTCTGCCCTGTCCTTTATCAAGTATATTTTTTTAAATATAAAACTGAGTTTAAATGCATAGTCAGATTTCATAGAGTCTTAGAGAACATGGATCACAGTTCTCTTCTGGGAAAGGAGTCCGGTGTAGTACAGAGCCCAGGGCTCTGGCTTTGCACGGTGCTGCCTGAAATCTCACCTCTGCCTTGTGTCAGCGGTGTGACCTTGGCTGAGTTACTTCTCTCCGAGCTTCCGTTTGCTTTCTTTTAAATAGGATAATAAGGACTTAACTAACAGAAGTCTTCCTCTATAAAATGAGATAATAGTTATTAACTTAACGTTAAAAGATGCTTTGCAGATGTTGGATGTTGAATGTCACAGGAAACAGAGGCAATTTTAACTATTTCATCCAAGGGTGGTAGCTATAAGAGATGGTGTTTTAGTTAGCTTTCCCTTTCCTGGGGCATAATACGTGACTACTACAACTTAAAAGACAAGAGTTTTAATTTGGCTCCTAGTTCAGAAATTCAGTCCATGGTTGGCTGGCTCCCAGACAGAAACATCACGGTGGAAGGAGAGTGTGAGCATCTGTACAATTACACACTCTTTTAGAAGAAATTGCTGTTTGGAAATTATTATGTGGTTTCTGGATTCTTTCTTTCTTTCTTTCTTTCTTTCTTTCTTTCTTTCTCTCTCTCTCTCTCTCTCTCCCCCTCTCTTTCTCTCTCCCTCCCTCCTTCCTTCCCTCCCTCCCTTTCTTCCTTCCTTCTTTTCGTCCCTCTTCTTTCTTTCTTTCTTTCTTTCTTTCTTTCTTTCTTTCTTTCTTTCTTTCTTTCTTTCTTCTTTCCTTCTTTTCTTCTTTCTTTTGTTTTTGAAGGGCTGTGACTTTGGTGGAGACGTTTGCTCAGAGATGAACTTGCTTAAGGAACTAAAGAGAATTACAGAGTAAACAGAGAAGGGAAGAGAGTAGGGAGTAAGAATACTTGCTTCCTGCTCTCAATCCCCAGGAGCTACCTCCTCCTAACAGTCCTCATCTCCAGATAGCACATTCAACTGACCACTCATCTATGAATAAATTTACAGATGAGTAAGAGACCCCATGCCTGGACTCCAGCTAACCAATCCTGCCTGGACTCCAACTAACCAATCACCTTCCAAAAACCCCACTTCTGAATACATGAGACTTTGGGGGACATTATAGACCTAAAGCATGACAGATGGGATCTGGGGAGGAGAGCATGAGATAGTTCCCGGATCCACAGAAACTTACTGAGCTTGAGCGGCGCCAGAAGCAGCCTAACACAGGTCTGCTCCTGAGCCAGCCTACACTGGAGGAAAACTGCTCACCTACCCTTGTGCCTCATGTGACCTCCACTCAATGGCAAGGGTGACCTCCAGAGCTGAGCCTTTGTTACTGTGGACCAAAAGGGCTTACTCCCTGGTCTTGCTGTCAGCTCTATGATTGATGTTAGTCCTGGGTATGATCCTGTGCTCAGTCATCTGATGAAGGTGATACCTATAGAACCCTTTATGAAAGGAACTAGTACCATCACACACCACCCCTGCTTTAGAGTGGACAGAACCCCTCAGGGCAAGAAAAGTTCAACCCAGAGCAGGCTCTGGAGTATACTGCATGCTTTAGAACAGAGCATTTCCCTGCTGGTGAGGGAAGATTCCCTCTGGCCATGATGAAAAGAGTCAGCTGGCCATGGGCACCAACTTCCCAGCAATGAACACCTTGTGCTGGGTACCTGATGGAATGTTTCATGGATGCACTATGGCAGACACACAGCTGAGGATCCCTGCCTGGACTCCAACTAACCAGACTCTAGCCTGAACTATTTGATGTCTTTCCTTTTCCTGCTCTCCCAGAAGGAGATCCTGCATGGATCTTTGGGCTACAGAAATGGGAGGATAAAGAGCAGGACCTAAACTCAGGACTGTGGCACAACTAAAAGGCAACT